>JASSUY010036863.1:0-26731 GCA_032466535.1 Forpus xanthops | reverse complement strand
GCCCCCGCCCGCCCGCTCCCTGCTCCCTCCCCTCACGGCCCCCCCTCACCGGCTCCGCGCCTCCGCCGCGGCACCCGGAAGTACAGGCCTCGCCGGGACAGCGCATGCCCCGCCCCTTCTGACGTCACCGCGCAGACGCGGTGTCACCCCGGGCCACGTCCGCGCGTGCTCTGCGGGAGCGCGTACAGGCGCATGCGCACACGTGGAGGCACTTGCGCACACGTGTAAGCAGCTGCACACACGTGTAAACACCTGCGCACACGTGTGAGCACCTGCACACACGTGTAAACACCTGCACACACGTGTAAGCACCGGCACACACGTGTAAACACCTGCACACACGTGTAAGGACAGGCACACACATGTAAGGACAGGCACACACGTGTAAACACCTGCACACACGTGTAAGGACAGGCACACACGTGTAAGCACCGGCACACACGTGTAAACACCTGCACACACGTGTAAGGACAGGCACACACATACAGGCACATGTACACGAGTGTAGCACATGCACAGCCGTGTACCCAAACAGGGCAATGCTCTGCTGCAGCACCGCCCAGCCCTGCCCACAGACCCCCGTCTCCTTCCGCCCCTCTGCTCCCGCTGTATTCCCGGCGCTTTCAGCACGTGTGGCTCCCAGCGGGAGCAAGGACAGGGACAGGGACCAGGCCGCGGGAAGGGCAGCAGCTCCCGCCCCGCTCCCATCGCTGCCCTGCAGGATGCGGCCCTGGCTCAGCCCAGCGGGAGCAGTCAGGCTCGGAGAGGTGGGCGGCAGTCAGTGCTAAGGGTCATGGCGACGATGGCCCTGCCAGGCTCTCAGCCCCACAGCGCCCTGCCCTGCCGCGGTGTACCCGCTCTCACCCCACAGCGCCCTGCCCTGCAGCAGCTCGGCCCCACATCCCCATTGACCCCGCTGTGTCGGCAGTAGCGTTTATTCTCGCTCATCTTTACAAGGAGCAGGGCAGCCGCGGCCCTCGAGGGGCAGGAGCAGGGGTGTCCCGGGGTCAGATGGTGCAGTTCCCCTCTCCGTAGCGCCGGCACTTCATCACCTTCAGGTAGGTTTCCACCTTGTGGAGGTCCTTCTTGAAGCAGGACAGCAGGCCGTAGTTCTTCAGCAGCGCGTCCTCGGTGCGGAGGTGGATGTCGAACTTGTCATAGGTGGGTTTGAGGACCTGGGGACCCCGCGGGCTCCGGTCCTCCAGCTCCTGCGGGAGGGTGGGAGGTTGTGGGGCAGCAGCGTCCTCAGACGGAGCCACTGCTGAGGCTCCTGCTCGGCTTTGAGAGGACATTGGGGCTTCCCCTGCCACTCTTAAATCATATCCCAGATGTGCTTTGATGTGCCTGCAGGCGCGGTGGTTGTGTGGGGGACACTGTACACATCGCTTCAGGGAGGAAGGAGTGTGCCTTTTGGGTCTCAGGGTAAGGGGAGAGCTGCCCGTCTCCCTGCGGCTCCTCTTGCCGAGGAGGTGGGAACCTCGCAGATGTCCCTCTTTTCTCCCGTTTCCCAGTGAACAAAGCTCTAACCCAGACCCCACCATCCGGGGTCACAGCTCTGCCTCTGCTTTGCACACTGCCTCACGCAGCAAAGAGCTCTGGTGAAGTAATCAGTGCTATGGATGGGGCGCGGTGGTTTGTGTGCTCCTTCCCAATGCCCGAGCTCGTGTCATGGAAGGGATGCTCATGCACACCCCTGCTTGCTGCAGTGGAAGGCCTGCACCGGAGCTCTCTTTACCCTGAGCTCCTGACTGTCAGAGCTCTTTAGATGCTAGAAGGTGCTGAGTAACTGCCCAGACCCACTGCTCGCAGATGCAGGGCTCGGAGCTCCCGTGCGTGGCAGCAGAGTTGGTTGTGGAGCAAACGAACTGGGCGATAATAACCCATTTCATCTAAACTAAGAGGGAAAGCAGTGACGAACGTCACTGGCAGCTCCAGGCTGTCTGCGTGCTGCGCTCGTGTGGAAGAGCGATGCCTTCCGCCCGTGCACAGTGGTCCGGGTTGGTCTGCACCGCATCACGAGTCTGAGGGCAGAGTTCACTGCACCGTGAAGCCTTTGCCTGGGTGCAGCAGGTTGGAGCAGTGGGGCACTCTGTGGTGCTGGGTTTGGGGAGCCTGGGCCTGCCCCACTGTGACTGAGCAGCAGCAGTGCTGTCAGCCTTTCCTTGTGTCTCCTTGTGCTCCCCAGCGGTGGGCTCAACGAGGAGGATGCTGTGACCTCACCACTTTAGGGTCAGTGGAGGCCGAAGGAAGCTGCTGTTGTTCACAGTGGGTGCTGTGTGCTGTGACTTACCCTCATCAGAGCTTGGATCCCCTCTTCCAGGTCCTTTAGTTTCTCATACACTCTGTCGGAGGTGCCGAAAACCAGGTTGTTGGTGAACACCCTGCTCAGGTACTGCACCGGGCTGAGCCAGGACTGGATGAGCACCAGCGAGAACCGAAGCAGCTCCATGTCCTGCAGTTAAGGAGAGGAGGGCTCAGAGCTGTGCAGGTGCAGTGTTTGGGGGTCACCCAAGCCCTCAGGACCCAGAGCTGTGCCACTGCTCCTGCAGCACATACAGGGATGCTTGGAAGCTGAGGAGCACCCCCCAGACGTGTCCTGTGGAGGCAATAGCTTGTTCCTCATGGGGTGGGAATGTGGTTTATGGCGTAACCCCCAGGAGCCCTTCTTGCTCCATGCAGGGTTTAAGTGGTGGAACAGGAGAGGAGGGATGGAGCACTGAGGTGCTCGCAGGTGGGAACCCTCTGTCCCGGCTGAGCTCCTCACACCGCCCTTGCCCTGGGGAGCAGAACTCACCGACTTCTGCTGAGCATCGTCCTTGCCCGTGGGAGCAGGAATGGTTTCTGAGTAACAGAACGCTGCCTGGGAGTTTTTGTTGGCGTGCCTTTGGTCCTCCGCGATGTAGGTGCGTTCCTGCGGAGACATCCAAACCCGCGGCTCTGCAGCCCGGTGCCGGCTGATGGCAAAGGGCCCTCTGCCCGGGCTCTGTTCAGCACAGCCGCACGGTTACTCATTGCAAGAAGTAAATGAGCGCTGTCTCTGAGCAGGGCTGGAGGTGCGGAGCAGGACTTGGTGCTGCGCCTAAAGGTCTTCCTCAGCCAAGGTGCTGAGGGCTCTGCATGGACCCCATCGCCCCAAGGACAGCTCCTGACGAGCTCCTGGAACCAGCAGGACCTGGGTTCTTGGAGCCTCTTGGGCTCGCCCAGGGCCGAGGGTGACACAGAAAGTGCTGCAAAGTGTCTGTGCCATCTCCCACTGCTTCAGGCTCTGTGTGAGGACCTCAGCCTGTGCAGCAGGTCTGGACGTGGATGGTGATGGCCCTGAGGAGGACACTGCAGGACCAGGGGTGGGAACAGAGCACATCCTGCCCTGTCCAGACCCTGTCTCCTCACCAGGAGCTGTGGTTGAAAAGGCTCTGGTTCCAGGAAGTTACGGTCCTGGAACCATCAGGAGAATGGGGAGGAGGTGCCCGGAGGCCACAGAACTTACGAACTCTTTGTATGTCTCAGCAGCCAGGAGGTGAAGGTGCTGAGCCCTCAGCACCGCGTTGGCAAACAGGTTGGAAAGGGGCATGGCCGGGAAGGTGGCAGCTTCCTGTGGCCACTGCAGGCCCAGAGTGATCAGAGCAAGGAAGAGAGGAGACAGCCACGACCCTGCAGCAGAGCAGAGAGCGGAGGCATCAGTGGCCCTTTATGGCTGTGCTGGGGAGCAGGCTGGCCCTTGGCGACTGATCCCCAGCTGGCCTAGAGGCTTTCAGTCTGTGCCATCAACTGACATAGGGTCCATCCGCGCTTGCAAAGACCACAGAGTGGCCCTGGAGCCTGCAGGACGTGGAGGTATGCATTGGACATCATCCTCATCCCCACTTTGAGCTCTGAATGTGAGTTTGAATATCCTGCCAACAGTAACTGTTATAACTGCATCTTGATCTTGTTCTTTCTGCTCTCCACCCTCCCCTCCAGTGTGGCCAGAGACTACCTGAGTTAGTTCATGGATTAAGGTGACACTGGGGGGAGAAGTATCCTTTTCCATTGGTTTATAACTTGCCACGTTTTCATTTCAGACTGGCACTGAGGGTGTATAGCGCACCACAGTGCATCATCATCATCTCCCCTCATCCAGGGATGGGGCAGCCACAGCTCCTCTGAGCACCCTGTGCCAGCGCTCAGCACCCTCACAGGGAAGAGCTTCTGCCCAAGAGCTCAGCTCAGTGCCCCTCTGGCAGTTGAAGCCATTCCCTGTCCCTCCATCCCTTGTCCCAAGCCCCTCTCCAGGTCTCCCGCAGCCCCTTCAGGCACTGGCGCTGCTCTCAGCTCTCCCTGGGGCAGATCCTTCAGAACTGAAATAAAGGAAAGTACCTGGAGCCATTTCTGCCCGGTTCGTCGCTCAGGTGTTGCTTGGCAGTGAAGGTTTCCTCCTTTCATGCAGGCTGCCCAAGGCCACTGTTGAGCCGTCCCTTATATAGCAGGGGCTCTGTTTAAAATGTATATATGTGTGGTGATCACAACAACATATCTGTATCTTCTCCATGCATAAATGCACAAGTGTTCGCAATGGTGCTCCCTCATCACAGTCATTTATACACGGATGGAAAGGTTCGGAGGTCGTTTGCCTGGGGATGATTGTGCCATATTCTGCTGTTTGTTACAAATGAAGGTTTCTGCAGCATAGGAAGACCCATCCCAAGACCCCATCAGTGCTTTACATGGGGAACTTGCTGTGTCCGCCTGATGTCCCTGCTGCCTGGTGGGGCAGTCTGGGGGATCTGACTCTCAGGTGGCACCTTCCCCTGCATCGTGAGCCGGGATGGATGCCATGGAGCAGCAAAGCCCGTTCCTGCCAAGCCGTTTCTTTCCATTTCTACCACAATTGCCCAAGTTCAGTGAATGGTTTTGGTGACCTGGTTTGCTCTAGGGCCTGCTGCGCATCCAGCTGCCGGAGACCTGGGAGGTGGCTCGTCCTCAGCCGCACAAAGCCAGATCTCCTCGTGAGCATCTTCCTGCTCATGTCTGAGGGGCAAACTTGAAACATCTCTGGGTGAGGCAGGGAGCTGCTGTGGAGCGGAGGTGGAGGGATGGGGAGGAGGAGATGGGGAAGGGGACGTGGGCACGAGGGTTGGTCACAGGACGCGCATCCCTGCTCTTGGGCAAGCCAAGACAGAACCTGGTGCGGGCGACTCCAGAGAGGCCTAGATGACTTTCTGGTCCTCAGGAGGCCCCGACTGCCTCAAACCGCACTGTTTCACCCTTTGCCCTGGGCTCAGAGATGGGTCCCTGGTCCTGGTGGTGATGTGGCTCCTCCAGGTCCTGGGTGTGCTGTGCCCCGCGCACGGCTCCGGTTTCCCGGAGGCAGCATCATCGCTGGGCTGCGGGAGCAGAGGGTGCAGGAGCTGTTAATAAACATGCCAGGAGAGCGTGGCCTCTTCCAAGAAGCCCCCGGTGTTTGCTCGCTGCAGACGTGGTGCTGTCGCAGAGTAAATGTCAGTCCCGAGAGCAGAGGGAACAGTGGGTCCTGCAGCTATCAGGTGTCCCGTCACCCAATAGCCAGTGACATCTGGGGGTGTTTTTCTCCTCCAGATCGTGTTTAAATATGTCAGTATTTGTCAGAGCAGAGCCGGTACCCCAGCCCTGCACCACCTCTGCTGCTGATGCTCTACCACTGCAGCTGCATTGGTGCAGCACCAAGGACCCGCATCCTGCCCATCACTTGCTGCCCCGCTGCTCTCTCAGCACAAGCATGGTGCTGAATCACAGAGTCCCAGACTGGTTTGGGCTGGACGGGACCTTGAAGCTCACCCATTCCAACCACTGCCATGGGCTGCAGACCAGCAATGATCCATGATGCAGCCAGGGTGGTCCAGCCTGTGTGGTGCCCCTGAGGCTTGGTGTGTTCCCAGTCATTCTGGGTGTTAAACGGGGCAGAAGTGCTGTAGTGGCCCTGGGAGGTGCTGGGCTGGGCGCACACAGGCCGCTGGCACAATTACAGTTGCATCAGCAGCTCTCGGACACCAGCTTGGCATGTTTTAGTGTTTCATGTGTGACCCAAAGCAGCACCCCATGAAGCAGCGTGACACTCTTGTGCTTTTCCAAGTCCCTTTTCTTCCCTGGGACAGAAACCCCTCAGTTCTCTTCAGGGTGGTCCCATGCCCCTGAGCATCACCAGCAGCATCAAACAAGTGAAGCCACTTTCCAGCCTGGAGGGGGTACAGTCCATGGCTGCTCTTGGCTCTCCCTCCCAGCCTGCGCTCAGGGCCCTCATGGCTGAGGTTTGGGTTCCAGCTGAGCTGGACCCATGGGAAGCTGCTCCTCATTGACAGGACACTGACAGTGGCACCGGGATGTGGGACATCCAGCGGGCACGGCCGCATGGAGCGGATGTGAGCGTACCCATGACCTTTATTAGGACTCAAAAAGCAGTTGACGGTTGTGTCCCGCGGGGTACATGTGTCCCTCAGCTTGGGGACATCTTCATGACATGGGCCAGCTCTTGGAGCTGCCTGCCCTCCTTTTCCCGTGGTCCTTGGGGACACTGAGGTGGTTTTGGAGGCTCCTCCATGGCTGAAAAGGTGCCAGCGGCCCAAACCCCTCTTCTGTCATCCTCACGGTGCTGCTCACGTTGGCTCCTCTGCCACAGCTGCAGTGGGGTCTTGCAGGCAGGAGGGTCCTTGCAGCACACAGGGACCATGCCTGCTCCTCTCCTTCCAGGGGTGGTGGGGCTGGAGGAGACCCCCACCCACCGTGGGGCTCACATGGCATTACCCATGCAGGAGCTCAGTGCTGTGCTGTGGTCTGCGGGGAGCTTGGGGCCAGGTTGGCACTGGGGGTTTGCAGGTGGCTCCTAATTTCTACATAGGCTTTGGGGTTTAGCAGGGCCTGGGCTCTGTGCGGGGATGCTGGAGGTGCTTTGTAACCAGGGACCACAGCCCAGGATCCAGGCACCCATCGGAGCTGTGGTCCAGGGCAGGAGCTGGGGCCGGTCCCTGTGGATGCTGCCGCGCGGTGCAGGACCCCTCACTCTTCTCCCGGGTGCTCCCCCACTGTCCACTTGGCCTTCACGTCCCGGAAGGGGGTGATGTCCTCGTACGTGGCCATCTGCTCCACTTCCAGGCCCTGCAGAGGAGAGGGGTTGAGACGTGGGAGCGGGACCATGGTTTACCCACAGCACATCGAACCATGGAATCAACCAGGCTGGAAAAGACCTTCCAGCTCATCGAGTGCAGCATCCCAGCACTGCCAAGGCCACCATTAAACCATGGTGCTGAGGACTACGTGGTTTGTGAGCCCTTTGGGACCCATGTCCAAGGGGTTCTCCCAGAGCCTGGGGCAGCCTCTGAGGGGGATGGACATGGATGCTGAATGTGCTCAGAGCTTGGGTTCATGAGCAGCTCTTTACAGCTGATGGGCCACAGGCGCTGGGAAGGGAAATGTCCTGTGTGGCCTGCGGGGCTGGTGATGCCTGTCAGACACCAGCACAGGGCTCTCAAGGCTCAGGCTGAGGTACTTCTCTAATGCAGGCAGCATTACCTCATAGGTGTGGTCCTCATCCAGGCTTTCTTTGCCTTCGCCCTGTGGAGAGTCATAGGTTGGGTGTCAGCACCCACAGCGTCCCCCATCCCCGGTCCTCAGCCTCGTCCCCCACTTCCACAGCAAACCCACGCAGTCCCACACTGGTTTAGGTGCTTATTTTCCCACCTGAGGTAGCCACGCTCCCATGGAGCACCCCAAACCCATCCCTGCTCATCCCTGTCCATAGCAGTGTCCTGCCCGGGATGCAGGACACCACTGTGAGCACTGTGGGGACATCCGCTCTGCTGGAGATGCTGTCACTTACTTTGTTGAGGAAGAGGAGTATGGGGATGCTGATGAAGACGACAAGCAGGATGGACTGGATGATGATGATGGCATCCTTCAGGGTGTTCCTGTTCTGCACCTGCTGGATGTTACTGAGACCTGGGAGCAACGGCACAGGGATAGCTCCAAGCTCCACCTCCAGGTGTCAGCAAGAGCAGATGGGGGGACAAGGGTGGCAAGCTGTCCCCACTGGGAGAAACCAGAGCATTGCAGACTGCCATCAGAGCGCAGCTTTGGGGTGAGACACCTCGGGCAGCACCCACCACTCACCATGGAGGGGGAAAGGGGGAGAGAAGGGGAAGGAGCATCGAAGGAGCATCCCTTGGTGCAGAGGATGGGCAGCTCCCACTCACTGAGGACTTTGAGCTGTGTCCCGCAGTCGTGCGGCCGCTGCCCCGCTGTGAGGTTCCTCCTGTCACACACGTAGATGCCGTTGTCCTCGTAGGTGATGCTGGCGATGGTGAAGCTGGTGAAGTTGTCCGTGGTCTGGACGCTGTAGCGGGGCGTGCTGTTCCTCAGCTCGTGGAAGTCGTCGCTGCCCTCCACCAGCTTGTACCACTGGATGCTGCGGGGCTCCTCGGAGTAGCAGATGAACTGGATGGCAGTGTTCTTCTTGGCCCCCACAAAGCGTGGGTACTGCTTCACCGTGATGCACCCGCTGTCTGCCGGGGGACACGGGGTCATGGAGAGCAGGGACCCTGCGCTGGGGGGCATCCTGCTCCCATAGGACCCCCCAGCACCTCCCAACTCAACAGCTTCTCATTGCTGTGGGTTATGCTGCTGGGCAGTCAGCTTGGCTCTGGTGACGTGAGCCCTTGTGATTTAACTGTGTTTTGTGGGTTTTAGGCCATGTTTTGGGCTGCAGAGCTCACGCTGAATCCCCCATGGGTGGGAATGGCACAAACACCATGTGACGGCTCCAGTGCCTGTGCCCAAGGCACAGTTTGGTCACACAATGTGCTCCGCGAGCCCGGGGAGCAAACGCGGGTGCTCAGGGAGGACAGAGATGTGGCTCTGCAGCGGGAGCAGGGCTGCGGGATGCCACCGAGGAGGTTTCAGCCTGGGAATTGCCTTTGCAATGGAGGCCAATGGGTGAGGGGACATCACCCGTACCTCCATGGCATCCCAGTGGGAATGGGAGGGACACGTGGGGACAGAGCCCGGGGTTACCTGCGCCGGTCCACATGCTGCTGTTGGCTGAGATCCCACCTGCAAGACAGAGACAGGCCCTGAGACAGGGGCCAGGAGCCCACGTAGGACAAGCCTGTGTAGATGTCCCCCATGGGATGGCACGTACTGTCGTCCTTCCTGCCCACTCCATGCAGTATGAAGTGCTTGGGACCATCAACACAGGACACTGGGCAGCACGGAACGGGGTACAAACCCTTCTATTCCCATCCCACCTCCCGGATCCTCTCTCAGCTGCTTTGCGGTTGACATCCCAATGGAACCTCCCTTTGCTGTTGACACCCCCATGTCTGGCAGCTCCCAGACGGATTCGCACCTCTTCATTTAACCCTCCATCTCCTCAATCAACCATCTTCACTGCCGGGACTGCCATGTCCTTGCAGCCCTGTGAACGCTGGGGGGGTTCACACCCGGGGGCCATACACCCCCCGGGATGAGTGTGGATGGAGCTGTGGGAGCTGCGATGCAGTGCAGGAAGTGGGGTGAGGGGGGGACGCCGCAGCACCCATGGGTGCCCCTGCCGCAGCTCCAGTGCCCTGTGCCTCGGTTCCTCCTGCTGCAGCTGGGCAGGAAGCACCAGCCCTGTTTACTGCAGCGCTTCAGTGCTCAGCTCCATCCAGGTGGGCCAAACCCTGCGTGGGGAGGGCTGCACCGCCTCCTGGAAGGAGGAGGAGGAGGAGGATGCGGTGCGTTTCCCGCAGGCACCGCCGCCCGCTGCAGACCTCCCCCGACAGCAGCGCACGGGGACCCCTCCCAGCTCTGTGCCGTTCGCCCCCAGCACCCACATCTCTGCAGGGAGCCCCCCCTCCATCCCCACTGCTCTTCGTCCCGGGGGGCGCAGCTCGTCCGGGCCGTGCTGGGGACCCATCCTGCACCCGCATCCTGCAGCCGGCGCGGCACGGCCTCCGCTCGCCGTGGTCCAGGGGTTCCCGGTGCGGAGCAGGCGGGTCCCGCACCGGAGAGCGCTCCCACTCCTCCGAGCCGGGAGGGGTCCTCCCGTGGTAGGGGACGGAACTGGAGGGGCTTTAAGGTCCCTTCAACCCAAAGCAGGCTGCGTTCCGCGGTTCCCATTGCAGCCGTGGGCGGGCTGAGCTTCCTCTGCCCTCCCTCAAAGCCAACGTGAGCCAGGATGAGCCCCTGGGATCCCAATCTGGGAGCAGCGTTCACACAGAGCCCATAGAAACCTTCCTCCTCCCACTTCGGCTTCGCTCAGGCACTGAGCCCCATGAAGCAAAGGAATGGAGCTTGGCCATGGCCTCAGCGATGCGCTGACCCCCCCCCCAGGACCCCTTCTTCTTTCCTACCGCCTGCAGCCACAGCCATGGGGCTGCCCGGGGGTCCATCCCTGCACCCACCGGGAAGCAACCCCCGGAGCCCGAGGCCGGGACAGCAAACCCACAAAGCCCAGTGCATCAGGCAGAGGTGGGTGAAGCCCTCATTGTACCAAGAGCCAGCGCCATTGCATCGCGGGTGCACGCTTCCTTGCTGCGGCACGCACCCCTTGTTTAACACCTACCTGTGACCAGGGCCATCACCCAGAGGTGCAGCTGGAGCACCCAGAGCCTGCAGCAGAAGTCAGCCATCACTGCCAACAGCAGGGACACATCCAGTCCTCGCTCTCGGTCCTGTGGGACACAGCACCGGGTCCAGCTGGCTCGGCCTCTGTACCTAAAAAGGGCAAAGCTGCTGCGACGTGAGACGGCCCTTTCCTGCTCATGTAAATGCTCCTCGATGGGGACTTTCCCCTTGGGGGTGGTTTTGAATGTGGCACAGACACTGGGGCGGCCGGGGCCTGTGCCCTGGGCACCATCCAGCCTCGTGTCCCTGGGCTGTGCTCGCCACGGGGGCATCGTTTGATGGAGGTGGCCACGAGTGGGGCAGGTCTGCACCAGCACTGGACATGAGCCCTCCTCCAAAGCAGTGGGTGATGCAAAACCTGGGCTGAGCACAGAGGACGGGCCCAGGGAGCAGGATGTGACCATTGGCACTGCCACATCCCTGCAGGGTAGAGGATGGGGGTGACCCCAGGGTTGCACCCCAGCTCCATGGCAAGGGGAGATCCCCGTGGGGCATTTAGTGCTGCAGGTGATGGGCAGGGGTTGATGCTGACCCATTCGGAGCAGGAATGAGGTGGGAAGAGGGAATGCTTGGGCTCAGTGTGGGAATCAGAGGGATCAGTGCCCCACCTCCCATCCCTGCATCCGCCCTTCCGGGGTTGGAGAGGGGTGGCAGAACTGGGGTGTCACCTCCCTGGGTACCAGCCATGCCCGCTCCTTCCCGTACCCTGTTTGCCACAGCCAAGACCCTTCCCATGCGCCCTTTGGAGAGGGACGATCCCTGGGGAAGCACAGGTGACACCCAAAGGTGAGCTCTGTCCCCTTTGCTCTGACCCAGGACCACGGTTCCCCTCCATGCTGCGAGCACTGAACTGTACCTCCATGTGAAAAACACTCTCGGGTCCTTCTGCTGGCCATGATGGTCCCAGGGCCCAGGTCTCTGCTGGGGCCAACCCACACCTTCTGCTGTGCTTTTGGTGGGGCTGTTGCCTGTTCTGAGCAAGCAGAGCTGCTGAGAACCACCCCGACCCTCGGTGTGCAGGGATGCGGAGCGAGGAGAGCTAAAGGATCCTAGGGGAAGGCTGATCCCGGGAGGGACAGAGGTGATGGGAGAGGTGCCTCGGGCAGCGCCTCTGGGTCGTGCTGTGCATGGCGCTGTGCGTGGGTTCCGCTGCCATCAGCCCTCCTGCGACAGCCTGCAAGGCAAAAGCAGCAAGGATGCCCCGTGCTCAGAGGGGCTCATCGAGGCCCCGTTGGAGATGGGAGCTGTGACAGGAACGCTGGAGGTGCCTGGGACAGCCTGAAGAGGGATTGCAGTGACAGTGACAGCCAAATTACCCCCCTGCACAGCCTGCAGGCTCCTTGGTGCCCTCGAACACACAGAGGCAGGGTCCAGGCGGCCTTGGTCTCCCCTTGAAGTCCCCTGTGTTCGCAGTGCCCGGTGGTAGGGGACCCGATGGTCTCACAGGGGTGGTCCCATACCCTTCCTCAGGGCCCCCAGCGCACAGCCCATGGTCAGACCAAGCCCTGTGGGCAGAGCAGAGCTGCTGCAGGCAGCTGCAGCCTTCCCCAGCCCATTCCTATTCATCAGGGCTTGGGTTTCAGCGCTGTCCTTTCCCCTCACACTGCCCCCTCCTCCCTGCAGCCCTGGTGCCACGATGCTCACTTGAACGATGCCAGCCCTGGGACGAGATGTTCCAGGCAGGGCACGAACACAGCAGCGAGGCTGTGCCATGGTCCTGGGGACGTCAGCGGGTCCTGGGCCGCATCCTGCCCCAGCCGCACACTGACGCAGGAACCATCTTCTCCCCATGGTGATGAGCTGCTCCCGTGTGGCCGTGGGGCAGGTTTGGCCCCACAGAGCCTGGCATGGGCCAAGATAAGCACCAACAGGGGCCTTGTGTACAGGATGGGACCACCAGGTCCTGCTGAGGACGGCAGCCAAAGCCATGCCCAGGGGCTCCTCATATCTGCCCTGGAGCAAAGGGGCAGGGAAACCATTTTGCCCCTCTAACACACACCAAGGCAGTTTGTGTTGCAGTAATAGACCGTTTACAGTTGTTTATTTTAAGAAATGTACAAAGAAAAAGGCTTTGTCTCACACAAATCCTGCTCTTGGGCATTTTTCCCATCACTGACAACATATACGTACAAGCAGCATCGATTGTGAACCACAATCCGGGCTGGAAACCGCTGTGCCGTGGATGCTTCCCATGCAAACAACCATTTAAAGCAGCTCAGGCTCCTGTTCCAGGGAGCATCACCCTATGCAACATGGAAATGGAATAACAGCACTATGAGATGAACAGAGCGACCCCGGCTCTGCCCCCCAGCCGACAGCGCATGGGCACAAAGCACGCTCAGCACCGCTCCTGGCCAGCCTGAACATGGGCATCCGAAACGGCCCAGCACCAAAACAGCCCCAGCAAAACTCTTTCTGCTAATGATACAAAAAGACAGACCCTTTGGCTTCAAGAAGCAGCCCTTGTTTTAACCGGAGGAGGTTTCAGTTCATGTTGGGTTTGATCTCAAGAAGGTTTCTTTCCCTGTGGAGGCAGAAGGGGTCCAGAGATGAAGTGAAGAGCAGCAAACCCTTTCCCTTTGGGAAAATGCTCCTCTGCCGGAGGCCGCTGGCGAGGACCTTCCTGGCCCCTCTGCAGAGAGCCCAGCACAGCCGCTGGGTCCCCTCTGCAGCCGCAGGCACAGGAAGGATGCTCTGCGGCACTTGGGGTTTACACCCCCGGTGGGAGCATTCATCGCTTGAAGGTCCCTGGTGCTCGGTGGGACTGAAGGGACCCCATTGAAGCGGCTCCTTGCAAGGACCATCTCCAATCCCGGGGGATGCGTCTCGTTAATTAACAGTAGCCAAGAGTGCCCCGGTGGGACACTTCCTCCTGCTATGGGGCTTGAAGAAACCCCGGAGGGTTTTGTTACAGGGACTCTCCAAGCCCTACCTCTGTCCATGGCTTTCCTGCCACAAAACCTGGATGAAAGGGGAAGACAAAGAGGAAGCGCAACTATAAATACCATTTACATTCATACTGTAGAGACCCGGATGATTTAGGACTTCAATGCATATTCAGAGACCTTTAAAAGCTGATAGTCAACCCTGAGAACATACCTGCAGATGCTCTGTTTTGGCTGTGCAAACAAATCTTTAAGACATAATTGCACTTTGTATATAACAAAAGAAATAATCCATCAAGCTTATTCAAATAGTCAAAAGAAAGGTGCTACTTTAAGACATTGGAGTATTTTTGTTCACAAAACCTTGTCTTTTCCGTAATTAGTATTATTCCACGTGGCTCATCTTCCACCGGGCCCTCGGATGCTCTTTGGAAGAGAAATGTACCAGAAAACCTCTGAATCGTGAAATAACAGCAATAAATAACCCCAGTTAGGAAAAGGAGAGCAAGGAGAGCCACCCTCACTTGTGTCTGACAAACACCGCTGCTGTGATGAGATCATTGCCAAGCTCCACTGTTTCCCTTTCACCAAGAGACTTCACGTGTCACTCTCATCACAAAACACTGAACGGTTGAAAGTGCAGTGAGCTGGAAAGCCCAGGAGCAGCGCGAGGTTCTGCTCCGAGAGTGAAGGTGGCTGCTTGAAACATCAGCTCAGCATCTAAGATCAGTGATCTCTATATGGAAGAGCTCCTGAGGAGGAGGAACAGACGGAGCCTCTTGAGGCTGGGCGAGGGGTGGAAGCCTCTTCCTGTTACACCAGCGACTCCTTCACAACGCGTTCCTTATCCCATGCCTTTGCCTCTTCGGGAGCACCTTGCGTCGCCGAGCTGAGAACGGGCTCCAGACCAAAGGCAGGAGCTGCCTCCACGTCTGCCCCACTGTTCCCATACATCTCATGCATTTTGGTGGCGATCAGACCTTCCTTCTCGGGCGCATCCTCTGTCAAGGCGTCCTCTTCCTTACTGTGCCTGTACATGTAGGATGCCTGCTTCACCGAGCGCCTCAGGAGGTACCTCCGGAAAGCCCTCTGGATTTTTGTGGCACAGACTTCCTCGTGCTTCCTTTTCAGAGTGGTGGTGATGGGTTCATAGGAAACCTTCGAGGGGTTTGCGGCCATGAACTTCTCCTCCATGGTGGCCTTCAAGGCATCCATCTCGCCTGAGTCCCCCAGCACTTCCTTAGTTAGGGCAAAGAGGATATCCAGACAGTGGATTTTGTCCCCAGCAACCATTGGTAGATCCATAGTGACCAGCTTGATCTTGTTCGGCTTGGGAATTCTGAGTGGCTCCTGTAAGGTGTCCACAAAGTCAGACAAGGTGCTGTACGCAATGAACTGCGTGGCATCAGGGTCGAACTTCTCCCAGATCTCATAAAACATTTCAAAGTCATCTTCACAGAGGGGCTCGCTGCTCTCCTCCGTGGCCACGCTGAAGTTCTCCAGGATGATGGCGATGTACATGTTCACCACGATAAGAAAGGAGATGATGATGTAGCTGCAGAAGAAGAAGATGCCGATGGATGGATTGCCACAGTCCCCTTTCACTGAACTGCCAGGGTTCTCCAGGTCGGGGTCGCAGTCGGGGGGGCCACTGTTGAGGATGGGGCTGAGGAGGCCATCCCATCCCGCCGACGTGGTGATCTGGAAGAGGCAGATGATGCTGTTCCCGAAAGTTTCGAAGTTGAAGATGTCATCTATCCCTGCCTCCTTCTTCACATAGGCGAAGTTGGACATCCCAAAGATGGAGTAGATGAACATGACAAGGAAAAGCAGGAGACCAATGTTGAACAGGGCAGGCAGGGACATCATCAGAGCAAAGAGGAGAGTCCGGATGCCCTTTGCCCCTCGGATCAGCCGGAGGACGCGGCCAATCCTTGCCAGCCTGATGACCCTGAAGAGAGTGGGTGATACGAAATACTTCTCTATGATGTCTGAGAGGACGATACCTGTGAAGGGATGAAGAAGGGAGTTTGCTGTGCTCTGCAGACAGCACTGAGGTGAGGTGGAGCTACCTCACTCCATGTGCCAGAGTTGGGCAGATAGAGGGAGATGAAGCCACCCCTGATGGCACAAAGCTCTGCTCCTCTGGTGGCAAATGGACCAGATTAAAAAACAGACCCTGGGCACAGATCAAAGGCTAGCAGCTGCTGCTCTGCTCCAGCAGGCACCATGGAGTCAAGGGGATCCCAACACCAAAGAAGGGTGAGACACCTTCCCAGCCCCTCATCCAGCCTGGTGACATGGGGTGGCCTCACATGCCTTGTCTGAGGGTCCTGCTGGCTTGACCCTGCTCGCAGGGCGGGTGGAAGGGGGTGGCCAGTGTCAGCTGGGATCAGACAGACCACTTCCACACATCATTATCCAGTGGGAGCCTTGAAGAACTGGCAGAACCAGGAGGACTCACCTAAGATGGAGAGGATGACGACCACAAAGTCAAAGATGTTCCAGCCAATGGTGAAGAAGTAGTGCCGCAAGGCGAACATCTTGAGCACGCACTCTCCAGTGAAGATGACAATGAAGACCAAGTTTATCTTGTAGAGAACAGACGTTTTGAGTTCGCTTTGATCGTCTGTTTCAACCATCATGGTCACCATGTTAAGGCAGATCAGGATCATGATGACTATGTCAAACACTTGCTTGGTAACAAGGGTGTATGCCATCCCTTGAAACTTGTTCTGCCGTAAGGGCCGTGTGGGTGATGATGGAGAGCCAGAGGTGAGGTGAGCACATGGGACAGACACACACAAACCAAAAGGCACAACAGAAAGAGAAGGAACGGTATTTAAAACAGCATAGGAGACATCAGGTTTGTGGCCAATACACAGCTCTCAGCCCCAAAAGCTATGGGAGGAGGGTACCCAGCACTTGGCACAGTGAAGCCCATCTAGTGACACCACAGCCAGGAAGCACAAGCAGAAAGGAAGGCTGCTTTCTAATTATACCCACAGCAAACGCATCAGGGAAGAATCAACACACAGAAAATGCCTCGCTAGAGCGAAGTCACAACTTCCTACTGGCTGGAGCAGTGTCCCTTGCAGGAGTGCTGAAAGCTGAGCTTCCCCTGTGTCTAAGTGCCCTTGGGAGAGGAGCTGGGAGCTGAGCTAGGAGAAACCTAGCAAAAGGGATCCCCCCCTTGCCTTTGCCAGCACAGCCAGGGCTGAAGAGGAGACCCAAAGGACATTGCCTGATGCGAGCCTCTCCTGAAGGCCCAGTTCTAAGCAAGGTCCTGTCTGAAGAGTAGCAACAAGGAGCCAGAGGTTGGCTCCCTTCCCTGCAAATGGCCCTCCCTAGAGCCTTCTCATTCACTTTGGGAGAGCTGGAATCTAAGTGCTCCCTCCCAGCTCTGGGGTGATTAACCCAACGTACCGCTGGCCTGGGGATGGGCTTCTGGGGCTTCTTGGAGCCAAGCTTCTTCATGGCATTATAGTATTTCTTCTGCTCTTCCGTCATGAAGATGTCTTTGCCTCCAAATTATAAAGGGAATCACTGCTGTTAGTCTTGGAAACTTGCCTCTTCCCACCATGCTCTTCCACCAAGCATCTCCAGCCAAGCTCCGCCAGGCACCACTCGCTGCACCAACTCAGTGGAACCTGCTTCCCACTGTCACCCACCCTCCTCCTGCCTCCCCTCTCCACCAGCCCAGGGTATTAGCCCTGTGCTACCTGCTTGAAAGGAGAAGTTGAGTCACTCCTTGATGCACGGAAAAGCGATGAGAAAGGGTCATGGGATAGGAAAAGGGACAGCAGAGCATAAAGGGGTGCCTGCCATGGCACAGGGAAGAGGACACAGCTTCCCTGACCTCCTCCCTCTGCATCCGTAAGTGAAGTCCTCCGTAAGTGCTATGGCCAGGACACCAACCCTGGTTGCTGTTTGTCCAGCTCTCTGTGTTCACTGCAGGAAGCCACTAACAGATAAGAGCCATGGTTCCCTCGCCTCAGGATCATGCTGGTTCCCTCCATCCTGGCCCAGCACCCAGGAGCCAACAGTGGCTGCAGGAAATACTTATCTTTTTCTTCTGCTGGTTGAAGTTGTCGATGATGACACCGATGAAGAGGTTCAGGGTGAAGAAGGCACCAAAGATGATGAAGACGACAAAGTAGATGTACATGTAGAGGTTGATCTCGTACACTGGCTGCTCTTCAATCTGACCAGGAGAGATGGGAAACGTGACTATGAGGCTAACGCTCTCCAAAAGCATGTCTGCAAGCTGCCAGGCCAGGGCTCACAGTATCTGGACAGAGCCATGGGGTGGCTGCTCCAAACCGTGGGGCAAATGCTGTGTGGGTTGAGCAGCCTTAAAGGTCTTTTCCAATTCAAACAATCCTATGAGTCCCTGTGAGAGCAGCCGTGGGAAGGGACATCTGCATGGCACTGGCTGGGGACAAGGACGTGCAGATCTCCAGTCCTACTGCATGGGCTGGGGATAGGAAAGGATGCCCGGGGGCAGCAGTATCCGTGAGCAGACCTGAGCTTCTTTCCAAAGTCAGCTTTCCAAAGGATGAAATACAGCCAAGAGGGGAAAGGAAAAGTGGTTCAATCCCCCCCACCCCAGCACAGGGGGTGGCACAGCCTGGAGCCCCAGCAAACACTCCTCATCTCCAGCAGCATCACTTGGCCCTGCTGTGCACATGGCTGGAGCATCCCAAGGGTCACCCGTGGCTGCCCCCTCAAGGAGAGCTCTTGGCAGAAGGCAGCAGATTTTCACCCATTGCAGCGCAGCCCCCGGTGCTGGGGGAGCCCAGAGCTGTCCTGGGAGGCTCTGGAAGCGGTTCCTCAGCTGAACGCCGGCACCTGCAGCCGGGGCTGCTGCTGCTGCTAAAAACAGGCAACGAAACAAATGCTCTCTGGTCTGTGGGTGCGCGGGGCTGAGCCCCGGGAAAGGTTTGCTTGGCAGGGGAGGGTCAGAGTCCCTCCTGCTGCCGACTCACAGCACTGTGCACACGTGGGGCTGGGGATGCTTTCGGGGCGGATCACAACAGAAACAGCCCCTGCATGGAGCTTCAAAATGCTCTGTTTTGTTCCACCCCCTGGCACGGGCAGGGATGCCTCGCACTAAACCGGACTGCTCTGAGCCCCAGCCAGCCTGGCAGACACAGGGGATCATCTGGCAGCAGGGTGAAGGATGAGCCCTCCAGCCTGGGGAGGGCAGAGCAGGGACTGTGGACCACAAAGCTGAAGCTGAGAGGGGTGCACTTAGCCCCAGATGTATCCCGGTGGGGTGAGAGCCTGACGTGGGGTGAGAGCCTGACGTGGGGTGAGAGCCTGACGTGGGGTGAGAGCCTGACATGGGGCCAGGCTGCAGGTGGGATGCTGGTGACAATGCTGTGGGTGGCACAGGGACAGACTGGCTGCCCTTTCTGAGGGAACCAATCCAATGGGGAGCTGGTGGTGCTGGTTGTGACATCCCTGCTTGTCTGCTCACCTCACGCGAGTCCACAGCAGCGTACATGATGTCCATCCAACCCTTGAAGGTTGCCTGTGGGAACAGCAGAGGACAGATTCACTGGGAGGTGTTTGGGGCTGGGGAGGGAGGTGATGGTGCTCGCTTGGGGTTTAGCCCTGGGCACGCCTGCTCAGCCTGGAGCACAGGAAAGGGACCATGAGCTGGAAGTGTGGACTCTGGTCCTGGTGGGGTGGAGGACTACACTGCATCTTTGACAGGTTTTGGTGCTGATTTGTTAAACAAAAAACCTGAACATCTTCTTTCCTGCGTCTGATGGGGCAGCAAACCCGAAGAGGATGCTGAAGTTGAAAGGCATTCAATTGCCTTGGGTTATGCTCCGGTTCGGCAGCCGCCAGTGCCCCTGGGTCTGAAGATGGGATCTCAACCCACTCCACAGCAAAGCCAACACCTTCAGTTGTATTAACACAGCAGTGAGCAGCTCCCCTCCTGCTCGCCTGGCTCAGCTGGGGGAGGCAGTGGAAGCACAGCTGCCTCCACCCCTGCCCTGCAGTGTTAACACACACTCCTTCCAATCGTCACCATCTCCACACAGCTCTTGCACATCCAGCATCCAAGATTTTCATCTTCGTCTACTGCGGGTGCGGGAAAACAGGCACGCATCCCTCCTTGCTCCTGCATCCTGTGCTGTGCAGAGGACTTCTTGCAACCCCAGGGTTGGTGCTGTCTATACTCATCTGTAGTTCCTTATGACATTTCCCTTCCCCTCCCGCCTTCTACCCTGTCCATTTCCTCCCCAGCACTCAGGTTTTCATAGAATGGTTTGGGTTGGAAGGGACATTAAAGCTCCTCCAGTTCCAACCCCTGCTTCCATAGAGCAGCTCCAAGCCCTGTGTCCAACCTGGCCTTGAGCACTGCAGGGATGGGGCAGCCATAGCAATGCGCATCCTGGAGGGATGCGGCTGCCTTGGTTACCTACCACCTGCAGCAAGGAGAGGTATCCCAAGCCCACGTTGTCGAAGTTGACCTTGACGTTGACCCATCTGACCTCATTGGTGTGGAGGAGGGCCATGCAGTCGCTCTTGTTGTTCACGACGCTGATGTCAAAGAGCTCACCCGTGGTGGTGTTGACGCAGCGGTAGTACTTCCCCGCAAAGAGGTTCACCCCCATAATGCTGAATATCAGCCAGAAGATGAGGCACACCAGCAGGACGTTCATGATGGAGGGGATGGCACCCAACAAGGCATTCACCACCACCTGCGAGGGGAGAAAAGAGCCTGGATAGGGAACCAGCTGGGATGGACCCCTGGTGCAGGTGACTGCTGCATGGTACCACATTGCACATCTGCGTCAGGGCCAGCAGCAAGCTGGAGGCACCTACCCTCATGCCTTCGAATCTGGAGAGGGCACGCAGCGGCCTCAGAGCCCTCAGGGTCCGCAGTGACTTGATGGCCCCCAGCTCAGAGTATCCCAGCCAGTTCGCTGTCAGGCTGATAATGGAAACCTGGAAGGAGCAGCCCAATGGATTAGCAGCTCCTGCCCTTCCCTCTCTTCCCTGCACTCCCTCAGGCTGGTGGTCAGTGTGCAGTCAGGACTGGCATCGAGTCCCTGGGGTGACCAGCACCTGGAGAATGTCCCTGCCTCCTGAGTGAGAGTGGAGATGGCAGGGGAGCAGGAATACTGCATGGAAGGGATGGCCTGCTCTGTCCCGGAGACCCTGTGTCCCTTCACATCTCTACTGGGGGCTGGTGGAACACCATGGGCTTGGTCCCAGTGTGAGCATAAAGCAGAAAGGGTCTGAAAGGGTTTCTGCAACCAGGGAAAGACATGGCCCTTCCTGTGGAGGACCACTGTTTTAAGCAATGGTCTAAGCCCTTGTTCTGCAGCCACCCCGTTATCCTTTAAAACACAACATGGGTTCATTTCCAACAGCCTTCTGCAAGTCCCCAGTGTGCCCACATCCCTTGGCTGGCTATGGCTCTAGAGGTGCTCATCAGACAGCACTTACATCGACGATGAGGAAATCCAGCCAGCACCACGCGTTGGTGAAGTACACTTTGA
Source organism: Forpus xanthops (assembly GCA_032466535.1). Classification (NCBI taxonomy): domain Eukaryota; kingdom Metazoa; phylum Chordata; class Aves; order Psittaciformes; family Psittacidae; genus Forpus; species Forpus xanthops. The sequence goes on along the minus strand of JASSUY010036863.1, from coordinate 5,709 downwards.
AGCCATAGGCCACCCACTTGAGCAGCATCTCAATGACAAAGATGTAGGAGAAGACTTTGTCAGCGTACTCCAGGATGGTGCGTATCACCTTTCGCTGTTCAATGTAGATGTCCTCAAAAGCCTGGAAGAGGCATGGAGCTGTGTGACAGTCATTCTTCCATTAGACTCACTATGGCTCAGTGCAGCCACATCCTGCCAGCATTGTCCCTGCTTTCCTAGGGCTTGGAGCAGCTTGAAAACTTGAGAGCCTAAACACGGGTGGCATTTACTGATGCATCCGACCGGCTTGGGGTCTAGCTCTTGTTTGGAGCTGCATGACCTTTCCGGCCCCTTCCAACCCAAACCATCCCAGGATTCCATGAGATGTCCAGCTGCATCACATTCCCAGCAGTGTGAGCATGAGGATACCAACCTGCACCTTTGGTTGCTTGGTAGCTTTGGAAAGGCTCCCAGGACTTTGGGTTACTGTTGTGTCCGCATGGCATGTAAAGCAGAAGCAATCAGAAGCACCGTGGTGTCAGGCGGTGCACTGATGTTCTAGCACAGCTTTCAACTCCAGCACTGGCTACAGCCCCAGACACCCCCAGCCATGAGTTATGGTAAAGTGCCTCCTACAGCCGGTTATGGAGGCAGTGAGATGAGGAACCATCCACCCAAAGCTGAATAGATGGTGCAGATACTTGATGGTGGACATTAAGAGCAGGAGGGGAGGCTGTAGGTGGTGGTATCCCCTTGAGCCCGTGGAGCACAGCTCACGATGGATGTGGGGAGGGTTACGCAGGGGTGACTGCACTGGTGCAGGGCATGGGGAGGATGTTCAGACCCCCTTCAAGGCTGTACCTTGGGCAGACCTGAGCTGGAGGGGGTTTCAAATCAAACGTCTGCCCACAGCGGTGTTATCCTGCACAGGAGGCAGTGAGGCGATGCCCGGGCCATGGGCTGCCCGTGTTCCTGGGCTCCCAGCCAGCTGGGGACCGAATGGGATGTGGGAAGATGGGACCTACCAGCGCCCCACTGCTGAGGAGGATCATGAAGACGATGAAGGTCTCGAACCAGTCATGCTCCACGATGCGGAAGCAGGTTTTCCGGAGGTTCCACCATATCCTCCCTCTGTCGCTGGTGATGTCCACGTAGAGGCAGGGAAACCTCTTCACGCAGGCTGGGGATGGGACAAAGAGCTGCGTGATACCTCCTGGCCAGGGCATCTCCACCCAAGGGCTCTAGTCACAGTTTTACTGCCATTTTCAGCCCTCCCAGAGGGAGGTTGGAGCAGGATCCTGCTGTGCCGGGGGGTATGCAAGAGGCTGTGCTGCAAGAACTGCGCTGGCAGCGCCCTTCTCCACAGGGTGTCCTGCCCTGTGCCATCCCTCACCTTCAGTGAAGCACTCCTCAGGCTCATTGCTCTCCTCAGCCTCTTCTGCCACCTCCTCCTGCTCTGGCTCCGGGGGTTTGTAATCCACGGTGCTGCAGAAGGACGATGCGTTGTCACTGGAGAGAGGGTTCTGCAAAGGGAGGGAGGGCTCAGGGATGCTCCTGGGCTTTGGCTGCCCCCAACCACCCTCGAGCTCCTCCTGCTGCACCCAGAGACCAGGCAGCACTGGGGGGAGCCACTGGTGGGAGCCCCTCGCTCGGAGGCTGCTCCCAGTCCCTCTCCTACAGCCCACAGTGAAGCTGTTGGGTTGCCCAGAGCTGCAGACCTTGGGGATTGATGGCCCCTGAGCCTGCACAAGCTTTACTTCTCGTCCAGGTTCAGAGCAGCAAAGGCGCCCGACCACAGCCTTCCGAGAAGACCTTCTGAGCACTTGAGGAAAGAGCACATCCCCGGCCCTGCTGTCCTACTGGGACAGGCAAGGAACCAGGTCTTGGATGAGCACCAATGAAGGATGGTGCTGGCTTGCATGGGAAGGAGCCAATCCTTCCCCAGGGAAGCTTTCAGTAGCATAGAGTCCCAGAGTGCTTTGGGTTGGAAATGACCTTAAGATCAGCCAGTGCCAACCACTGCCACAGGCAGGGACACCTTCCACTGGAGCAGGCTGTCCACAGGTAGTGCACAAAGGAGCTGCTCCATCCCCGCAAGCAGGGAGGCCCCTGAGGTGCCACCGTTGCCTATAGCTTCAGGAGACATCGCTCTGGGGACCCTTGTGGTGCTGCTGGGACACCAGGACATGGCCCCGAGGAGCAGGACATGGCCCTGAGGAGCAGGACACAGCAGCAGGGCAGCAGGAGCTGTCAGCTGCTGGCTCTGCAGGAGCAGTGGGGCTGGGGGGGATTAGGAGGCCTCGGCATGGAGCCAGGCAAGTGTGACCCCAGGGAAGGACACGTGGAAACCATCTGCCTCCAGGACAAGCCTGGCAAAGGCATGAGCTAGGGATGAACCACCGCAACCGCCCCTGAGACCAGGGGAAAGGTGCCCAAGGGGCTCATGTAACCCAGGAGCAATGTGTGCTGGGGCTCAGGGCAGGGATCACTGTGCTGCTCCCATTGCATGGAACCACATCCCTGGGCAATGCCCATCGCGTGCCTGGTGCAGCACCTCCAGCCTGAGCGTGTGTTCCCACCCTTGCCACCCCTGTCCTTGCCAGCGCTGAGCCCCGGAATTCAGGTGCGCTGCACCCACACTGCCCGCTGACCCCATAATCACAGAACCCCGGCCTGGTTTGTGTTGGAAAGGACCTTAAGGCTCATCCAGTTCCAAGCCCTGCACGGGCAGGGGCACCTTCCACAAGAGCAGTTCGCTCCAAGCCCCAGCTTGGCTGAGCAGGCACTGGAGCTGCTCTGAGGCCTCCCCTTCAGGATCCTTCCCCTCTCCAGGCTGCCCCAGCCCCGCTCTCTCAGCCTGGCTCCGGAGCAGAGCTGCTGCAGCCCTCGGAGCATCTCCATGGCCCCCTCTGCCCTCACCCTTCACCCCGCAGTGCAGCTCAGCCCAGAGCATCTCAGCAGACATCACCGTGTCCATGGGACGGCTCCGGGGCAGCGCCCCGAGCAGCAGCGCCCCGAGCAGCAGCGCCCCGAGCAGCAGCGCCCCGAGCAGCAGCGCCCCGAGCCCCACAGCCCCGGGGCTCTCTCGGTTCCTCGCAGCTCCCTCGGCTCCTCACTGCTCCGCAGCGCAGAACTGAGCTCCTCCACTGAGATGCGGCAGCGCCGGAGCAGAGCCGCGGGTGCGCGGCACTGAGCGGGGCTTTGGCTCCATCTGGAGCTCATCGGCGGCACCTGAGCTCCCCCCTCCAATTAGCACTGATTTCCATTCATCATTGACATGCTGAGGACCCGCGCGGCCGTTTGGGCAGCGTTGGAGGATAAGAGCCAACCCTCGGCCCTCCTGCGGGCAGCACCGAAGGGAACGGCAGCAGCGCCGAAGGGAACGGCAGCAGCGCCGAAGGGAACGGCAGCAGCGCCGAAGGGGACCGCAGCAGCACCTCCATTCCGCTGCCCCAGGCAGTTGGTCCGCTCCCAGCCCAGCAGCAGGGTAGCCATGGCTCCCAGCCAGCCAACACCCCCCCGCAGCCACAGCACTCCCGTCTTTCCCAGCTGAAGAAACCCAAACCAATAATACAAAATGAGCAGGACTATTTTATCAGCCCCTCCTGGAGCACCCGAGCAGAACCGCGTCCCCGTCACTGCTTGGAGCCTGCAGATGGGGTCGGGTTTGGGGGTCCTGGTTCATCTTCCAGCCCTGCCCCAGGCTCCCTGCGCACCCACACTGCACCACGTCAGCCCCAGCATCCTGAGTGGGAGTGGGGATGGAGCTTCCCAGAGGCCCCGCAGCTCCTGGGCAGACACATTTACCACTGATACTCGTGACAACCGCCGGGTTAGAGGTGTTCTGTTGCTCATACAAAACCCTTTCCACACTGATGCGGTTGCTCCTCTCCCCCGTGCCCCGGCAGCCCCAACAGCCCTGACCTCCCCAGGGCCTCAGTGAGCAGGAACTTCCCATCCTCCCTGCGGTGTCCACTGAGGCCTTCCCAGGGTTCTTACACCTCCCTGACCCCTTCCCAGCGCACGAGCCTAATAAGAGTCCTCTCTGCACCCCGACACAGCAGCGCCCATCAGCTGTCTCATCAGCTTTGGATCCAAGATCTATGTTCACTTGCACTAAGCTCCCAATCTGCTTTCATGCCCTCCCTCATAACGCTTTCAGAGGCATTAGCAGTGGATCCAGTGTTAGAGCCATCAGCAGATTTCCTGGCATCAAATTGCTCTTGAACATCTTCACCCCTGGGCTGAGAGCTTTGACCCCTGCTGCAGCCCTCTGGCATTAGCAGTAACCCCAAAGCCTGACCCAAACCAGCCCAAAGCCCTGCATGGACCCCTCCACTTACACTGGAAACGCCAGGTTGAAAAACCTCAAGTTTGCCCTATGCCAAAGGAGCTCAAAGTGACCCAAACCAATGTCCTTCGGGCAGCGCAGAGAGAATGGCTCAACCCCAGGTTTTGGGTTGAAACCTCTCCTCCTGCCTCTCTTACCTTGGCATCCTCAGTGTCAGACTGGGTGCTGGTCTCCTCATAGAGGTCAGACTCCTCGGAGGCAATGGGGACCTGCACCGTCAGGTTGGGGTTGTTAATGAAATTCATGTGGTCCAGGTCATCCATGAAGAAGTGCTCTTTGCCAGGGACTCCATCCAGGTATTCTGACTTGGGCTCCTGGCCACTGTCCACATGGTTTAGCACAGAGCTGTCGGCCTTATTGGGCTCCTGCTCTTCCTCTGGGGCCACCTTCTTCCCCTTCCACAGCCTGCGGAGCAGCGTGATGACGGAGGTCTTTACGAAGTCGATCCCCCTGGTGATCCTGCCAATAGCGATTTGCAGGTTGTTCATCTCCCCGTCGTCATCGGATGCTGCCAGGCTGTCAGCGCTGAAGGAGCTCAGCAGCAGAGCCAAGAACAGGTTCAGAACCTGGAGGGGACAAAGGCAAAACCAGCACTGAGAGCCAGAACCAACACTGTTCCCCCTGCAGGGTCCCATCGTGGCTGTGCCGAAGACCCCTTCATTGAGCGTGTTGTGGGACCTCCCATCACCCTGCTCTGGGAACTGCAGAGGTGCCAGCCCCATCTCCTGGGGGACATGACCTGCTCCCCCTTCTCTCCTCCCTGGGCTCTCAGTGTCATCCCCGCTGCTGGGGTACCCATCACCACTTCAGCCCCTCTCAAACCACCTCCCCTGTGGGTCCATCCGCTCTCCGGTAGCTCAGATGTCCGAGGGTCTCCAATGCCCTCAGCCATGCGGGAGCCAAAGCCACAGCAGTGACCTCATCCCTTTCTCCACGGAGCAGTGGTCTCTGTGGTGTTTCATCTCATGGGATGCAGACGCTCTGTGTAGAACGGTTTGGGTTGAAGGGACCTTAAAGCCCCTCCAGCCCCAACCCCTGCAGGGACAGGGACACGTTCCATGGAGCAGCTCCAAGCCCTGTGTCCAACCCGGCCGTATCCTCTGGGCAAGCACCGGCTCCCTGCACCTTCCCAATGGACCTCCCGTGCCTGGGGAAGGCACATGGGGCCCGGGGCGGCCCCACTGCACTCCGGGGTCCCGGAGCGGGATGGGCTCTGCCCGGGAGCTGCGGAGATGGGGATTAGGGACTGCCCAAGGTCACCGCTGCCTTCCCATGGCTCACGGCTGATAAAGGGAACATGCTGCAGCTGTTCTTCCATGCAACTATGTAGTCTTAAGCGATAAGGGCCATCTATGCAAATTACTGTTCTTCTATGCACC
>JASSUY010036861.1:44159-105073 GCA_032466535.1 Forpus xanthops | reverse complement strand
GAACTTCTGCGTAAATCACAGACATATTAGTAGCAATTATTATTTATTCATTAGTGGACAGTGAGCTGACTCTTTTTTCTGCTTTGTGTTGACAGTTTGTTGTCAGCAACTAGAGAACTTCTGCGTAAATCACAGACATATTAGTAGCAATTATTATTTATTCATTAGTGGACAGTGAGCTGACTCTTTTTCTGGAACACATCTGTCCCCTAGTCAAAGGTTACAATTCGACTACTTGATGATACATTCACAGTCCAGGCAGAGCTTATTTTGAGATACTATGATTTCTAAAAATATTTAGTTCAGGATCAATACATGATTTCTTTAAAAATGCCTTTAGATACTAAAACATCCAGAACACTGAGAGACAATAAAGTTCACTGAATACTTCATAGACTGAAGATATTTAAGAAGTGTTTCTGTGATGACTGCCGATAGTTCTGAATACTGCCTGACGAAGCGTAGCATTATTTGCTTTTAAAGTAAACTGCAGAGGTCAAGTACATAGGACTAGTGTTGAAATGAGAAGATAGTTGAGAGAAATGAAACAGCCTGTAGTAAATAGTTCAGATTAACTCAGATGCCTGCCTGGAAGGGTTGGTGCTTTGGTTGGTCCTTCTGTATGACCTGTGCCTGTATTCTTCAGCCTTTAAATACACTGCGAATGCTGCATGTGGGGGCAATCTCTACGTCTGGCTGACCAGATTGTTTTTTTTTTGGGAGGACGAGTGGCAGAGGGGGACAGTTAAATATAGTAAGTGGAAAACAGTGGGATTGCTAGCAACTTTTGGAGTCTATTCTGTAGGCTACACTCCAGAACTGTTTTAATAGAACTTAGCAATTTGGCCAGTATTTATGATAAAGAACGTTTCCAAAAGTTTCCCTTTTTGTCTGTCATTTCACTAACTAAGCTATATATCAATGGAGAGGGAGCGATGTGTGTTTTTAGGAGCAAGTTTCAAGTAAGGAGTCATATCCAGGATTTTTATTTCAATAATATCTCAGCAAGTCAATCTTACCTCATGATAGAGAGACTATTGCGAGGTAGAGTTTGTCAGCAGATCATAATTTAAGTAAAAAATTTCATGGTTTTATCTTTCTGCTCAATTATGGGATAAGTAAGTGAAATTCAGTTCTTTTAGAAATATATGAATGATTTCTCTAACACTTATTGAATGGGTTGATGAAAGAAGCATGGAGAAGAAAGTTCTCATTTCTAGACAAGTTTGTTTTAACAAAATAAGAGAACCTGAGCAGTGCCATTTATGGACTCCATTTCTGGATCTCCTGTAGTTCTGACAGTAGTCTGACTAGATATACTGCCTGATGCCTTGCAAAAAGGCCAGGCTTTTTTCATAGGCCAGGATACACTCTGCAGAATGGCTCAAAGCAAAGGCAAGAAGTGAAAACTTTGTGTACCCTCCATGGCCCTCATCAAAGTTTGCTGAATGCCCAACTCATCTTTATGTCATTCTTTGCAGGCTTTTGAGCATATCGTCATGGAACAACTTTGTTTACCTGTAGGATTCATTGCAGAGAATCAGTTTAATTCCTTTCTGTATGATCACAGTGGTCTTAGAGCCTTAGAAATAGCTCCTACTCAGTGTGACAGTGCACTGATATGTCAAAATTTCCTATCATTCCTATATAATTTGTACTGCTGCTTATACCCTATAGTAAGACAGAACTGGGTTTTGGGAAAAACTAGGGTTTACCCTTAAAAAAAATCAGTCTGGCTTAATAGCTTTTGCTTATCTGCAGTATGTGCAGCTAGCTCCTAGGAAGGATAGGCACAAGAATTGTGATAAGATAAAAAGGGCATATCAGTACCCTGTGAACTGGGATAAATAAGGAGGATTTGCATACCTACCTTGTGTTTCATGTTAAGATAGTAAAATAATCTATTCCGTAAGTAGAACTTGAACACCACTGTAATAACCCAACTTTTCAATCCATACCATTTCTATGAGCTCAAGTATGTATCTCATTTGTTGGTAAATTTGTTTTCCATTTGGTAAAATTAAAAGGTAGAAGTAGGTGACAGAACATTAACTATGTCAGAAAGATTCTTCTGTGTCAATTCTGTAGTAGTATTCCTCATTCTTATTCCTTCCTCTTGTTTAAAATTTTTCCACCAAGTAATTAAGCTTCTTAAAAGTGCCAGGAACTAAGCAGGGATTTGAAAGCCACAAACACCAGGCACCACTGCAGATGTTTGTATGGATTAATGCAGAGGTAGTGACCCCAAATGTTGGAGACTTATATCTTTCACTATGTGAATAGAGATTATATGCATTTTTTGAGAGGTCTGAGAATACTCAGTTTTTCAGTCTTCAGTGTTTTATGAAACGTGTTCAGCCGCATGCAGGAAAAGTTTGACTTGAGGAATGTGTTTGCATTTTGAGCTTTTTTAATGGTCCATGTTTTTGCATACTGAATATGACCACTGTATGAAGAGTTGCTCATATCTCTCTTGTAAATGCAGTTTTGACTGAAGCTTTCAATACCACAAGCCATTACACATTTTGGTAGAACACAAGAACAGCAAAGCAATTACTGGATTTGATGCAGACATTTCAAAGAAAAAAAATCCTTATCTGGAGAGGCGACTTGGGGGTAAACTACAAGTTTTGCATTGTTTTCTGTTCTGCCCTGTTGACTCTTTGCTCTGCTGACCCAGTGGCAGCCTTCACCCTTTGACATTTACCAAATGCTTGCTAAATTAGCGAAACACCTTAAAGGCTTCCAACTGGACATCTTCAGAAAACCATCACAGATATAAATGATAAAGATGCATTTGGGGAACATCACTCAAAGTTGAGCTTATTTGTTAATAGGAAATTCAAAAATCTCAGATTGAGGAACTAACAAAACATTTGCTTTCTGTATAATGTTTGCTCAGATCATAGAATCATAGGATAGTTAAGGTTGGAAAGGACCTTAAGTTCTAGTTCCAACCCCCCCTGCCACGTGCAGGAATACCTCATCTTATCTTGCCTATGTTTAATCCAGTTCTTTAATTAAGGAAAAAATGATGCTATATTTTAGCACATGCTAAAACATAGGTAAATTTCAAAGGTTGAAGTCAAAAACTCAAAAGCCTTAATCTTGTGGTAACCATCGCAACGCATAGCTGTGACTAGATGAGTCCTGTACCGCATGAGACCTGAAACACAGGGTATTTTACACAGGCAAAAATCCTTCCAGGTATCCTAGAGTTCCTGCAATCATACCAGGATCTAGAGACCATCAGGAAACAACCTCCCATGCTCAGCAGTTTTCCCTGGTGAGGAGAACAGGAGGTCTATAGGCAGACTATAATTACATTAGTAAGGGTTTAGGGAATTAGTGACAGAATGGAATAGCTGATAAGTCACAGACATAACCTCCTGAAGGCACAAGAACCTAATTATTGTTCATTGTGAGAAAAGAACACTGGGTTACTCTTTTTCAAAAGTTACAGACTGAAACCCGGTTTACTGATCTGGTATCTCCATTTTTTTGGGTGCCTTAAAGGAACTGTAAGCCACAGAGTTTGTGCAAGGTTTGCTTGCTCAGCTTGGGATAACAAAAACATGTATGACTTCCTGGCTTTTTCCATGGGATCAATTGTCAGCTAAAGGCAGTGTTCCCTATGCATGCTATTTTTCAAATATAAGAATGGCCTTAATTTTCTTCTTTAAACAGTCTTGCTACAACCTTAAGCTGTTTGCTACTGAGGTACTGTTTCTTTGTAGGGTAATTACATGAACTTCCAACACAAAAGGACATCTTCAGCAATATTAGCTGTAACTCCCCATGCTAGAAATATTAAGTGAATGTCATTGTGTTCTACTGCTTTTGTCCCAAGTATATTTCCAAGTCCGTGACAGATTTTAGCAAAGGACTATGCCTCCAGTCTTCATAGAAAAATATCTTTAAGCATCTTTTTTCCAAGGTTAGGTTTCTTAATGTGCCAGAAGTTCTGTTTCTAGCCCCAGGGCAGCACTGGCTTTGTCAGTCAAGCATTAACTGAAAATCTACTAATGAAGTAAGATAGTCAAAATGCAGCACCATTTTCTTGCTATTCAAGTCCTGTTCACAGTTACATCTATTGCTTCAGGACATTTCCCTCAAGCCCAGGATCATAACTGCACAGGTTTACTAGAGACCCTCAGGCATTACAGGCAGACTTGCATGCTGTGCATATAAATATAATACAGCCTAGAGGGCTATTTTAGACTGAGCATTGGAGTAAGTCATAAAGAATTAACTGAAACTGAGCCAATGTGTCGTGAATGTGAGTACAACGCTATGTCTGATGTGAGGCATGACCGTTACAGAAGTTCATACACAATCCTCTACTGTGCTTCTTAAAGCTTAATGTGTTGCCCCATGTCAGAAGAAGGGAAGAAAATGCATGCCACAACTGCATCAGATTTCCATTTAAACATCAGTTGACTAACAAAGAAATCAGTGATGGAGGAATGGCATTATGGAGCACGAAAAAGTCACTGGTGTAGAAGGTGAATACCTATGCAACCTGTCCAGAAAATTGTTTTAGAAATAAAGATATACTAGAAGCAAGAAGAAGAAAGGATTCTACACAAAAAAGTTTCATGGTGGTGACTGAACTAAATAGTTTTAAGTTGCACCGTGGATTATAATGGTATGGTGGTCAAAGTAGTAGGTCAAGTATTTTCAGTACATAACTAATTAATTTCATACTAATTCTAACAGGGAATGTGAGCATTTGCCACCTTTTTTTGTTTGCATTATATTACCCTATATTGTTTATTGTCTAGACACAGGGTGCCTGATAATCAAATGGAGGCTACAAAAGTAAAGCAGCAACACATTTTTCTTTCCATCTCTCTGATATAAGTTCTGTCTTGTGATTCCAATAAAAGTAGATCAGAGAATTTAGCACCTTTTCAGACAAATATTAAATTAATAAAAAAATCAAAACCAATTAGAAAATCTGATGGGCACATTTACAGGAAAAAGAAGGCTGAAGTGAGATCAGGGTATACTAAAAATATTTGTCTTTGATCTGTATCTTCAAGATGAAGCTCTGATAGGAGTTTGGAAACTAGTTTTCACCCAGCACAAGTCTGAAAATGACATTACTATTAGACTGCACAGCATATTTCAGGTGTGTTTTTATTTTGTTGATGCTGGAATTTTCTGCTCTAGCCTTCTTTTGTGGCGCATCCTTATGTGAGTTAGGGAAAAGGGTCTACTCCTTTTCTTTACTTCTGTCAAAGATAGGAGGTTTTAGCCTTCATGAGTGGATGTATCTGCTAACAAATCCTATGCCAAATTGTCCAGCCCTAAATATTGAACCTGCAATATTATGAAAATGGCATAACTACAGTAATTTGATTAAACTATTTCTAATTTATATGAGCCATAGACAAGAATTCAGTGCCTTGATTTTACTGTTTCTTTCCTGACTTCAGCTCTCTTGAATTACAGAAACCCAAGCACAGTCAAAGTAATCCTACCCCACCCAATATGTGCCTTGTATGTCCAGAAATCTAGATCCTCCTTGTCTATGTGGAAGTGATCTATCATATCATTATGGTATAGTAAGTCAATGAATGTAGCACACATAGCAAATGAATTGCACAAAAAAGGACATTAAAAAAAAAAAGTGCAAGTTTTATTTAACCCATTATCTGTAGCTCAGTTTTGTACTTTGCAAGACTAAGAGAGAGAAGGATGGTAGTGGTGAATTCAGGAAAACTTTCAGGCTCACTTAAGCAGAGTAAACTGTTCAAAACTAAAAACTGCCTTACTAAATTCAGTATGGATTTAACAGCAAATTCCTAGTCCTCCCTCCATCTTTTCTTTTCTCATCGTTAGAAGTGATATTCTGAAGTGTTCTTTGTGCACAGATTGCTCCTTTCACACACTGCAACCAGTGACATGCTTATGAAAACATTATCCTTGTGATTTTAGCCTGATAAGGCTAATGAAGATTTGACATACAATCTCCCTCTGAAAGCATCATAAATTTTTATCTTAGACACTCAATTCTGTTTAATCAGAACCTGAAGGACAAAAGGTTTTCTCAACTTGAAATTGGCACTTCCTAGTACTTTGTAAAAAATGGCATCATTTTCCATTTCTTCCTGCAGATTACCTTGAGGTTACATTAGAATGATAACAAAAATGGCTAAGCAGTTTTTTATAAAACAAGAAAAATAGGAAGCATACAGCTAGAGTGGCTCTAGATAAAACACTAATAAGTGCCTATAAAGTCATTGGATCCTCACTTGACCTGCTCTAAAAATATTTACTAACATTAAAAGCTATTTCCACTTTTGTAAAGGGACTGCTCAGTGTAACAAAAATAGCTTGCTATTCATAAGAGCAGGGCCAGGGAAGTAGCCACTTTGTTCAGTTACAGGCAGAACTGAATGGGGAAAAAAGCCTTTTCACAGAACAGGCAAGGGTTCTGCTAATTTAAATCTGCTAATGTTTTGGATAATCCCATTAGCTGTAGTTTTCCTCATCCCTCCAGTCTTTATTTGCTGGCAGGTATAGACTTTGAGGCAATAGGTGGTTCTTATTTTCTCCTGGGACTTCTGTGTCCTACCATAACCAGAGCTGTCTGGCAGGCAGAGCCCCACCTCCAGCATCTACCATCCAAACCCATACTAGATCCTTTGGTTCATCTCACTTTATAACTTTTTCAACCAAGTTCAAGATTTAACAGTTCAATGCAGTTAAATTTCAAACTGTCTTTCATTGCATATGATAACAGTTGGCTTACTTCAGAAGGTTATCCTTTGTCCAATGTTTACAGCAGTAAATTTTAAAAGAAGTATTTAGAAAACGGAAACCTTATTTGCAGTCAGCTGATGACTTCAGTAAATGTTAGTATTTTCCACAAAAGAATCCAGTATTAGAACGGAAATAGATATAATCTCCTAATAGATTCCCATTTCTACGTATTCCAGAAAACTTCAGCAAGCTCTGAGCTAGCAGCTTTGAAAAACACACTGTTAAATACAAACACTACTATTGTAATTTTCCAGCTATTTAAATTGCAGGAACTAACAAAGCTTTTGTGTTTTCTGTGCAACCACTCAGTCCATAGGTTGAGCAGACATTTCAGTTCTGAAAAGACTGCTGGGTTTCAGGAGTTCTGAAACTGTTCTGAAGTTATAAAGATGCATGAAGATCCAAAATCTATTAAGAAATCCTGTATTCATGGTTCTAAAAGGTTAAGAATATTTAAACATTTGAACTTGAAAAATTAGAAATCCTTCTTAATATACTCCCAAATGCTTCTCTGTAATAATTAGTATAGCAAGTTTTCTTCTGGGTGTGGATATGAAGCTGAGCCAGCTTTCCTCTTTTGCCAGCTTTTAAGGTCCAGTTATGACTAAACTCATAACCTATATTTAGTGTTCTAATTTGAGAAGTCAGATTTCCGAAACATTGAAAAATATAGCAACTTTTCAGTTCGAGGGGAAAAAAACCAAAAAGATCAGTGGGAGCTATAGAATGCTTAGAAAAAAAGAAAGAGAAGCCGTGTAGCAAGGTGTCTGAAAATAATTTAGGCCTCTCAATTTATTGTAGTTTATTTAGGCCTTTCTTAAAAAACCAGGCCATAATCGTGAACAATAAACCCCCCAATCATGTCAGACATTTCCCAAATATCCAGTCTTATAGCAAGAACATATTTCATTATTTTCAAACTTTTCTTTTTTCCTTAACTTTCATTCAATGTTGATGAGTAATATTTATTGGTTTTTTTAAGCTTGTCATTGCTTTAAGTGACTTTTTAGGATACACTTCTACCAGACATCAGACTCTAAAGCAATGGACTTTAAACTGCTGAAAGAACTGTCATGGTTTAAGCCCAGTCGGTAACTCAGAACCACGCAGCAGCTCCCCTCCTTTTTCTTACACCAGCTCCTGATACTGTGAAAACCTACTAACAAGAAGACTGATATATTTGAACATATAGTAAAATAAACCATGAGCAAACAGATTCCAGCTCTAGTTTACATGGCAATTTTTCTCTTAATGAGTAGGAGTTGGTTCAGGTATGTTATTCAGAACCTAGGGACTTATAAATTCAAATATCTTAAAAACTGTAGTGACAGAAAAAGCATTGAGATTTGAAACTCTGTGGATTCCTAATATCCCAGGAGACGTTTTCTTCATTAGCAATGACATTAATTTTCCAGCAGCTGTGGTAGCATAGGTAAAATACCCATTTGTCCTCAAAATCTCATGTCTGTGGTACTAGTGAAGCATTCTCTGATGGCTGTTTGATGAACCTCTAGTACATGATTGGCCATGACAAGTAGCTCTTTAATCAGAAGCAAATTAAAACAGTGACACCACTTATCTCTTGTGTGTCACTGCTGCCCTTTTCACCTCTTCCCACAACTACTACTGTTTCCGTAGTTTTCTTTGGCATTCGCAAGAGACATTTCATTACTTTCTGTTCTTTAGTCCCTAGTCTGGGAAACGCTCTCATTTCCATTGCATAGGCATAGAACAAATTACTAGCAGACAGGCAGGTATTATTAGCAACAGCCTGCATCTACAGGTTGAAATTTATGCTTTTCTATGGATTATGCAATGGTTTAAAGTCAAAAGAATATTATTTTGGCAATTCTTACTGCCAAGGAAAAGTTTGTATTCTAGATTCTCAGAGGACCTTTCATGGAACCAGAGAAAAAAATCTTTAATTAGGTAGAACTGCAGTTGCTACGATGGTATTTTTTCAATCCAAGAGAAGTGTTCAACAAATAGATGAATGAGCTTATAGAAAAAAAAGAATTTTTCTTTTCTTTTAAGTTATTCATTTAATATATGCTAGGTAATTCACATCAGAGAAAGTGAAAAAAACACCCATCAGCCATAGACCACACATGCAAAATCTGAACTGGTATGCAGAAATACAGCATATGTGTACCAAACTCAGTCCTAGAATGATGATCCCTTAAAAACTTCTTTAGAAGACAGCTACATTTGTCAACCAACTATTATAAGAAATTAAGGGGAGTTACTGTCATTTCAGTAGGTCTTTAAAATGTATTACCTATAAAAACTGCCTTACTGATCCATGATATATATCCACCTAATGTAATGCCACAACTTCACTCACCTGTACTTGATGTTTGGGGAAAAAGCATAGAAACCCATTATATTCAACATAAGCTTGGTGTATACCCTTCTGTTTTCCAAATAGCAGTGATTTAAGGGCTTCTTGAGTGAGAGGCAGCATCCAGAACACTGTTTCCCAAAGAGCCCACCCTACTACACAAACACATCTTGCCACTTGTGTCTATTACCCGGGCATAGAAGAGGAGAAGAATAGTGACAGAAAAAGTGAGGGCAATACAGGACAGCTTCACAGTGAGATAGAGCTGAAGCTGGCAGGAGCTACTGGAGAAACACAGAAGCACTTCACTGATGTGAGAATCAGGAGCTATACAAAGTCTCCTTAGCCTTTAATCTTTGCTCCCTGACAGCCTGACTATACAGCTTGTCTATCTCCTGTACATGTGTGGTATGTCACAGGCAGAGAGAAGCTATCAAAGGCCACTGAATCAAGGGTTATGTTGTTATAAACACAACAGGATTTAGGGCTCCTGCTGAGGTGCACCCAGGCCAGATGGAAGCATGCAGGAAGAAAAATCCTAATGGAATAGGATGCCAGTGCTGGTTGATCACCAAATCCCCATGTTACAGTTTATCACTAGATTTTGACCCATTGCTTGTCATTTTTACTGCTGTGGCATCCTTTTAGATAGCCTCATTTCCAGGCCCATAAACCTGTAAAAATTTAGACCTTTCTATTGTCACAAGTAGGCCCAGTCAGTGAATAATAACACTGTTGAATCTCTGTCAACTAATCTAATAATTTCTTGTGGCTTAGCGGGGATTTTAGACACTCATAGCTGCTTAGACGAAGCATCACCTTTTTAGTATGCTAAAATTTCACATGAATATTATAGCTCAGACTGAAACATTGCCGGTTTATATTTGCCATCACATATTTGCAATTCATCTAACACTTGCTCGTTCCAGTCCTCCTCATCCTACTCACTACTTTTATAATTTACGTTGCTGTTCTACCTAAGGCTTGAAACACATCCAACTCTATGGTCACTATATCTGTGAGATGTCTATCATGACAGAGATTAAATATATACACACTTAATCCATTGTCTCTGACAGTTTTAGATCTGATTTTTGAGAATTTAGGGTTTATTGTGGGCTCACATAACCTGCAGCAGTTATAGAAATGGTGCTCACAGGTTCAACAGCATCTGCAGTCCCTTCTGACTCTGTCCTTGACCATGTTCTTATGCAGGAAATAAAAAGGTGCCTGTTTTTCCCTCCTTTACTGTACAACGTAGAGGAAAGATCTAATACTGTACCAAAAAAAAAAAAAAAAATAAAAAAAAAAAAAAAAAGAAAAAAACAAAACAATTGGAATTGTTGCCCCATATCTTTCTCAACTGAAATTCTTCCTCTGAAATTAAGTTTTCTGTGCTGGAAGAAGGCAAGGGGGGTACTATGACATTCACCATGGATATCACATGGATGCTGCCTGTCCGTCCTGGGTTCAGCAGTAGCAGTCATTTTTCTCCTTCTTAGTAGCTGGTGAAGTGTTGTGTTTTTTTACTTTTGGCCTGGGAACAGTGCTGATAACACCAATGTTTTTAGCTGCTGCTTAGAATGTTTAGTCTGACCAAGGACTTTCTGAGTCTCATGCTCTGCCAGGGAGGAGGGGAAGCTTGGAGGAAGCAGAGACAGAACACTGATCCAAACTGACCAAAGAGGTATTCCATACCACAGCAGGTCATGCTCACTATATAAACCGGGGGCAGTCACCCAGAAGAGTTGGTTCACTGCTCAGTTGGGCTGGATATTGGTCGGCAGGTGGTGAGCGGTTGTGTTGTTTTCCCTTGTTATTTCCCTCATCATTACTATTATTGGTGGTAGCAGTAGTGATTTATGTTATACCTTAGTTACTGGACTGTTCTTATCTCAACCCATGGGAGTTACGTTCTTTTGATTCTCCTCCCCATCCCTCTGGGAGCGGGGTGAAGGGGGGGGTGTGAGCTAAGGACATCGTGGCAGATTTACGCCTAGGCTTAAACCACGACAGTTCCTCCACGTGAACATGCATGTCATGGAACCCAAAAGCCAGCTCCCAGCTCTGATGGGGCCTGGAAATATTGTGAATTAGCTCCCAGCCACAATCTCAGCACTTGGGAGAGGCCAGTACTAGCTCCTGCCTCAGATCTGGTTAGGCAGTGACAGAAACTGGGACCTGGACAAGTTTCTGTCAGCTGCAAAGTTAACATGGTAGGTGTGCTGTGATATAAGAACCACTCTCTTTCACTGTGAGGTATTGTTTTATTTTCTCCACACTACCACTGCTGCCATGCTGTTCTCTCTAGTTACATTCTTATGAGCATATAGATTCACAGTCTCCTAGAGTTCATAGGCTGTGACCAGTTATCCTCACTATGCTTAGCTAAGGAATGCTGCTTTGGGATTTTTTGTTTGTTTTCCTTTTTTCTTTCTTTTACTTCAGAGGCTAACCCTCCACTCAGTTTTGCTGTTTATTCCTGAAACCCTTCCAACTTATCAATGCCTTCCCTCTAATGTAATGCCCCGAACTCCATGTGATTCTTTACATTTAAATTTAGCCAAATAGATTAACACAGAGAAACACAGACCCTTTCTTGTTTAATCAGCTGGAATTCTGATATAAGCAACTCACAAAGGATTTGCAACTATCTTTCGTAGCAGCTATAGTGTTTTACAAAATCAGTTCAACTTTGGTATTCTCCCTGAGATTTAGGGTTTGTTCCTCACTTCTCATTAACATTATTTTCTTGAGAAATCTTAAAATCCATGCAAAACTCCCATTGCTGAAAAGATTTTACTTTAAAAATTTGCAACTTTCATAAATAAGTGGGCTTAATTCTTCTCCATATAGCAGCATTATTTTCTGTTGATGCTTGTTAGTCTTAGATTTTGTGCTTTTTCCCTCTCTTCATTTCTATTTTCATTGTTTTCAATAGTAATTTACATTTTTATTAATTAGTTTTATTTTATATCGTAATTTAGATCACCCATTACAAAATCCATCACATGTGGGAATTAAGATTAAATTACTGAACAGGAACATCTGGGAAGAATATAAAGAACTTGTAAATTATCTCTGCATTTGCCTTGCAGTTTTCAAAAGGGAAAAACTGAGGAAGTAATTCTCAAAATAAGGACTTTAAATAACAGGATTACACTTCACCCTAAATATATTATTTCTGAATTTGTTCTTGAGATATTTAGGACTTGTGAAAAAAAAAAAAAAAACAAAACCAGAAGATTAAACAATGAAATTATCAAACTTTTCCTATGCTCCAATAGCAAATAATCAGCTTTTTGTAACAGTAACAACTCTAAAGCCATAGCAGAAAATGGAAGTGAATGTTCCAGGTTAGCAGCTAGAAGGGGAATGAGATTCAGTAAATGATACTTTCCTCCTTGGCAGCAGCACTGCTTCATGTGAGTACCAGCAGTAGGAAATACAGAATTGAGTAGAATGAAAATGGTAGAGCTTCACATGTATTTATTGTTTCCCTTGGTTCAAAAGGAAACTCAAAGATGGAAAAACAATGCTGAGATATCCCAACATTTACATTACAAAAAAAAATGCTGAAGTGAGCATGTAATGAACAACTGTTGGTCATTGAAGGCATTAATAAGTGTTGACATATTTATTTTAATTAGAAAAAATTAACAGCTTGGGTATTGCAGCAGAATTTTTATGTCTTGGATCTACCCATAGAGGTGGGAAAGCTAAAATACATTTGGTCTTGCCTGTGTGGGAAATATTTTTCAGTGTAAATTATTATATGAATTTATGTCAAAAATTAAGGCAGAAAAACATGTGGCTTTAACTGCCATATTTTGTTCTAGCTTGCCTGTAACATTTCAATAGGAGTTTTAGCATGCACAGCTGTGCACCTTGGCTCCAGTGGTAATTATCCTTGTATAACTGACAAACTCTCTTTTGCAGGCAAAACCTTGGTTTTCCTAGATTTGATGCATGGTGAACATCCTAAAAGAGTGACCCTAAAAAATCTTGCCTAAACAGTGTTTTAAGCTATCTCCTGGGACACATTAAATGATGTGCATTAACGCATTAAATAATGGTGCATTCTTGTCTTTCCAATCAAATCAAAATAATCAAGTGACGAGCTTTCCAGTTTTGCACCCTTCTTACAAGCACCAAAAGAGCCATGTCTGGGTTGGACATAGCCTTGAGTGACATGGTTTAATGGGAGATGTCCTGCCCTGGTAGGGGGGTTGGAACTAGATTGTCCTTTCCAACCCTAACTATTCTATGATTCTATGCCTGCTTGGATGAGCAGTGACAAATAAAAAACCCTCTCTTCGTTTTCTCTGGCAAATGAATGCCCCTATGCACTCTTGCTATAGTTTTGATATACACCCTTCACCTTAACTGCAATCTCCAGTGTATCATACATATTTCACTAGACCAGCCACTGATCTACTGCTCTTGAAATTCCAGCATAAAGAAAATGTTAATCATCAGTCTTAGCTTTCCCGTAATTTTTTTCTTCCCTGTGAGCAAGCCATTACATTATGTCTGATTATTAGGAACAAGGAACAAACATTTCCCCTCTGTGAAGAACAGGAAACAATGTTTGGAGAACAATCAAGTCAATTCTCCATGGAAAATAAAATGTAACAGCAGGGGAGAGGCTTGACCCTTTTCCAATTTGAAAAAAGAAATACATTTTCATCTGAAGAAGAAGAAGAGGAAATCAGCTTATGCATTCACCCAATCTGACCTCTTTTCTAAAGATGTATTTCATCATAGAACATATTTAAATAATCATGTATAACCATGAAAAGAAGCCAAAACACTAGGAGTTTTAGACTAAGTATTTGCTTTCATCTCATGAAATTCTTGTTTGTATCTGTCCGCCATTGTAAATTATGTTTTTCAGCTGAACATGAAAAAATGTGCAAGATACGTGGAGCACACATGAGCATTCACTGCCACCTGCTCGCAGCTGTAGTTTACATGTGGGAGTTAGCCTGGGAAATAGCATCAGCAAAGGCAAAGCAACTGCTCTGACTGTAGTCCAGCTGAGGTCTTGTAAACATCAACAGTTCTCTTCTCTGATTGGAGTTTTTGATTTTGTTCTGTATTTTGTCCATTATTTATTAAAAATCAGGAAAAAAAGAAGAAATAAATGCGTGTAGTGCTGGCACATGCAGTGGTGCATTAACTCCCTTAATTTGACAACACTTTGCGTCATGCATATATGTATGCCTCCTGTCACCTTCTCATCACATTTCATACTCCAGATTTCTGCATCACTGCATGCTTCTTGCCTTTGGACTAATAATTAATTCTTCAGTGTGGGGCAGTATGTAATTTTGTTGCCACAGCAGCTAAGGAGTCACAATATGGTTCCCAGTTTGGCCCAAAGGGAGGAAGTAATTGATGCCAATTTTTAACTGATGAACAATACTTGCCTGTGTGTCAGCTCAGACATGTGGTTTGTGCATCTGGGAACTAAACACAAGGTTTAAATGTTCCCACTCGCACCCCACACAGCAGAAATGTGATGGAAATTTTTCTCCTTGCAGGGCTGTACAACAGCTGCACTGACCGCCTCAATACTGCCATTAAATCCCTGAGTCGGCACTCCCTCTCTGGCCCCACAAGTGCCATGAGAAGAACACTGACATCTCAATGCAAATTTACCAGTCATATGCAGCAATGCCATTGCCAGAGCTTATAGTTTTAGTATTAATTTTGTCCTGTTGAGCAGTATTTCCCAACTTGCTGACCACCAACAGAACCTCAGGGAAAGAAAACTTTTTTTCCCCTTTTTCAGAGCATATTTCTAGATGTTCTGGCTAGCAAAAGGAAAAAAGAGCTTGAAGAAATGGAAAATACATAATTGTTGTGCCACAAATAAAAGGAAGCCAGAGGAAAGAAGCTGATGTTAATTTGTCATGTTTTTCAGTTCGCTGTTTTTCATCTGAATTCACTTCCACAGAAGAAATCATGCTTTTTTAGACACCTGAGTCCTGTGTCACTGAAATAGCAAATACTCCTTGCGGTCCCTCTGTGCACTGTAAACTGACACATTTCCATCACTGAGCTCCCAGCCTTCATGCCTAAAACTAAGACAATGAAAAAAGGGCAACAAGATCAGAACTGATTATTCTAAGGGAAGAAAAACACATTGCAAAGGAAAATGCAATGAGTGGAGCCTGTATAAATTCCTATTCAGAGTTCGCAGGAAACTAAGGAAACTATGCTCTTTTAAAGACTGACCACTTAAAAGTTGCTTATAACCTGTGAAACTCATTGCTATTAGACACTACAGAGCTTAAAACACACCAAGGAAAGGATTAGCGCATATAGGTGAGTTCAGATATTGACATGCACAAAGACACAAAGAAGCTGGGGAGAATCTGACCTGATGAGCCAGAGAGTATGAAGCAGCACCTGCAAGCATGTAATGATTATTGGGTTTGTTTTCCCACCAAAAATACTGCTTCATTGGTGCTTGCCAAAGCACTCAGCCACCATCTAATATCAGGCTGTGAGCTTGCTGATTAATTTGTATAGGATAACCTTTCTGGCACATTCTTTTAAAATCACTGGTTGCATTGTAGCTGTGTTTCAGATTTTACTCCCTCTAGAACCAGACAGTCTGTCAAATGCATTCAGCAAATAATATATTTATTGAATTTCATGATGTATTAGAAAGCTATGATTCAAAAGAATGTTTTCAATGGTTCATTCAGCTCTAGTCAAGGCTCTACCATATGGGCTGTTGTTGATTGAATTTGCAAATCCTCCTACACATGCAGCAAAATACCAAGGCATCACAAGAACAAGTTAACTTTATAAATCTCAGTCACCTTTTCCCCCTGATTAAAACAATGCTTCTGTTGTTTTATTTGCAAAAATCCTCATGGTATATAGTGATCTTTAGCCCCAATATATCACTGTATTACCACAGAGATCCTAACTTTTGCAGTTCACTGGCAAAATTAAGCAATTCATCTTGCAAACTCAAAACTTCCCAAAACATTTTTCATCTCAGAAATCTGGTGTCTGGGGGCTACTTTATAAAACAGAAAGAGTAAAGTCTGTTGGTAGTTGTGTCACATTGAGCACAGAGCAAAAGACTGATAGCCATATCTTAGAGATTTAGCTATACATTTATTGCAAATTGTGGGAATATTCTGGCAAGTTATAAACAGTATTCATTAATCACAAAAATGGATTAATTTCTCTTTTGCATTCCATCCAGGTTTTAATGCATATTATGGACTGAATTCCATGTCCTTTGTGCATCTTTTCCATTTTAACTCATTCAATTTGTACAGTTAGAGTTAAAAAAAAAAACCAGAAGTTGGAAATTGTACACCCCTTCATATCTCTGTACTGATACTAAACAAATTTTATATCATCTAGAAAGTTAACTTTCATTTCCACCAGTACTGGAAAAGCATTTCTAAATTAGCCTTACAGTAGAATAATTGCTGCCACTCTGTTTTATGCTGTGAGGGGTTTGTAACCACTTCCAACCAGTATAAGACTTGAATCCTCCTGGTAAGTGTCAAATATATTTTGCCTTTTTGTACAGTACAAAATTAGGGCTATCTATGGACCCTCAGTGAAAACAATAGTAAAATGCTTGTGACACCAGTTCTAGTCTGACAGTGAGCCTGGCACCAGTGCCTGTTGATTTTGGCACCAACTCATGATAGAATTTGTCATAGAAGCATGCCCTAAAAGCTCTTAAAAGGAGAAACAATGTTTGCATTTGATGTGTTAGAGAATTGAAGGCTAATTGAAGTTAGTAAAATCCAGAAAGAGAGCTGCTTTGGTCACAGCCTTTGCTAGTACTGTTGTGAATGGCTGTATATACGGCAACATTGCAATTAGCAAGCACACCCCAGAGACAAGGGTGTTTCAGGGCTCCAGACACAATCTGAGAGCTCATACAAAACTCTCAGCTGAGGTAGGAGGAGAGAAGGCTGTATTCTACTGCAAAGCTGAATTTAACAGCAAAGTTGCAGGCCTGGGTGACAAGCTGGTTATTGATGTTGTCCACAGTGACAGAGGAGCTGTCTGGAGCATTTGAGGAAAAAAGATTAAAATCTTCATTAAACTTAGCTACTGGCAAGAAATCCATGAGATGGTATCAGGCAGGGGCCAGTCAAAACAAACTGGAGGCTTGGTATTTCAAGACAGTTTAAAAAATACAGACAATGAGGAACTGTTTGAAACAATGGTAAGTTTCAAATTCTTTTTATAGTTTGCCTTGAATTTTTCCCAGAAGACAGCTATCTTGGTGTGAAAAGTGGCACAAAAGTGAAAACATTTCTGCATTTTCAAAGAATATAAAAGGACACTGAATTAATGTATATTTGGTGCAAACTTCTAAGAATAACCATCTCTATAAGGTTTATATTAAGCATATATTGATTGCTTCAGACATCTATCATTTAAATCACTATGCTGCTTACTATTTACTTATTGTCATGCCTGAAAATCCTTCTATGGCAAGAGCACGACTTCACCTTAAAAGCCTTTTAGTTACAGTTTCTTCTAGTATTTTTTTGTCTTTTCCTGTCTTTCCCCAGCTTAACTTTACCTCACTCCTAGCCCTTCAGTACCAGAGCATGGGAAGACAACTTCTTTATACGGGCGGTTGGAGAGGAAGTGGAGATGGAGACAGTAAGGCTCAACTAAAAGGCTATGAGGGCAAACAGAGTTTTGTCTTCTATATTCTTTTGTCTTAAAAGAATTGCACCTTAGATTTACCTTAAAGGAATGGTGCCTCCAAGTCCATATGTAGCCATGACTGCCGAACAAAGCTGCTGTAACCCCTCTTGCACCAGTGCACACACCCTTTGGCTTCCCGTCTGCTCCTCTTCAATGAACCTTAGTGCCCCTCCATTTCTCTGCCATCTCCCAACATATTTTTATGTTCTCTCTCCCTAAACTACCTTCCATTGGAGAAAATATGACTTTAAGCTATACTGTACATATGCTATACTATATAAATGCTGTGCCTTGCTTTGCACCCGCCTTGCAACCGAGCAGACTTGCCTCATGGTCAGCATGCTGTTGGCTGAAGTTGTTTTCACAGGATCTGTTCAGTGTCTCCTGGCTAGGGATGGGGGGAACTGTATTCACCCCTGCAGCCAGCCACAGCTGCCAGCTTGCCTCCACTCCCTCAGGCCCCTGAGATAAATGGCTAGGGACAATCTAATCCTCCAGTGTCACTCCTTATCACTTTCCCCACTCACAGGAAAACAATTATTTCTCTATGGCTAAACCCATGACACTAGTACTGGGGACTTGACTTTCAATGTGATGCATTCAGCTGTCTTGTGTTGAAATATTCTTAATCTTGTTCCTATCTTTTGTTTCATTTTTGAGCTAGCTCTATGACAAGCAGCCCAGCCCGGATAAACAATCCCATACATCATCTTCATCCTAAAAAAGACAATTGTTTCCCAGTTCCTCTGTTGCAGGATGGTTGCACAGATGGTGTGAACATCCTTCTTCATGAAGATTCTGGCTCTGGCATAGTTTGTCTCTTAACTGCATGCTCACTGTCCCACGATGTCTGCTTCATTTACACTAAATTGTTCAGTGGCTTTACAAAGTCTGGTCTTCAGTGTTTCTTTCAACTCCCAGAAGAGCAAGAGGCTCAGAGGAAGCTTTTACAAGGAGACTCTTTATGGTGCTCATTTTCCAGTGGCTGACTTGACTCGCCATGCTCTGTTAAGACAGCCTTGCATACTAAGAAAGCCTCAGAAATGGAAAACTGTGTCTTACAGAAATTTAGAAACCAGCACCCCCAAAAAACAAGATTAATTCCTATAGGATATGTGCTGGCACAGTTCCAAGCAGCTGGGCTTGCACAAAGCAGCCCTTTTTTCTTTAGTAGATGCTGGTGAAATTTAGTCCCTGTCTATAAAAATTGTCTGTATTATCCTGAAAATAGAAGCAATTGAGCTTTCCCTGACTTAGTCTGAAGGAAACATAAAAAAAGCTCATTTTGTTACAAAACCTAATTAATTCATTCTGTCAAGGTTCATTAAAAAAAAAAAAAAACTTTGTTGAAAATTATTTGGGAAATCAAATGAGCTTGCTGTTACTTACCATCCATTGCATGGCTGTCACCCATTCTGCTTCCCAGGGAGTATTCTGGAAGTTTACTATGTGTGACAATTGCACAATAGTTTCCAAACCAGACACAGGATTTCCCTATTTTCTCCAGTTTCATGCTGGAGAACTACTAAAACCAGCTATTTGTATGGCTTTCTGGGGTACAAGGCTAGGTTCACAGCACCATCACATTGCTTTTGCAACTGCTAGAACACATGCAAGGCAGTCATGTATCCCAAATAGGGATGCTCACCTTGTGTGAGAGTTTTATTTTACACCAAGCATTAAAGTGCTCTGTTTTTTTCCATCCATCATATTTCATAAATTCTGTGCTATGTAACAGAAATGTCTTGGATGTGTGAGAAATTTTACACAACTGAATTTCTGAACTCAATCAACGCTCCAGGAAACAGGCCCATTTAAAAGGAGGTAGTTCTGTGTATCTGTAGATAAACCACCTGACACAAAAAATGCCTGCAACTCTGAATCTGGGCCTTAGAACTGGAATTGCTGGCTTCTGAAACACATTTTTGTCTGTTCTCAGAGCTACAGTAAAAATAATCACTACCAGAAAGCAGCTGCCCATAGAGATACAGGAGAAGAAACCCACAGAAAAGTAGGAAACAAAAGAAAATATGTGTTAACAAGAGCCAGTGGAAGCACACAGGCCTTCATTAACAGCCTTCTGGTCCCTTAGAGGCACTGCTTTGCAACCCAACACCTCTGCCTGAGACAACCAGCTGGCAAATGTCACCCATTCCAGACTTAGCTCCGAATCAGAATGGCCTAATTAAAGAGTAATGTTCTTAATTAATAACTGATTTACATATCTAAGAGAATGAATCAAAATATTTGCATATTTTTACAAGTAAATTAAAACTGTCTAACTGGATTGAAGTTCCAGGGTCTGGACACCCTGTCATGACAGTTTTAAAGCTGATTTGAAGCTGTACTGTCATACATGGAGCTATTGTCATCACACAGCTGATCAGCTTTCAAAGCTGTTATCAGATTCTAAGTCACCTGTAACTCAAAACAATTCGGGAAATAAATTTCAATAGTAAGTTTATGCTTGTGTGAAATCTTCCAATTCAAGTTTAAAAAACTATATCACCCTCACAAGGTAAGAAGTCAAAGGGAATTCAAATGGTTAAGTATCCAATACTTTTACTTAAAAATATATACAAATGGTAAGCAATGGATGTTCATTTCAAGAGCTGTTTCATTGCAGTATTTTGTAACTAATTCATTAATTTGATGTGCCATCTGAGACTATGTCTTCCATGGAAGAGAATTCAAGCAACTATATGAATGAGCCCAGAAAAAGGTATTATGAGGAGGCAGCATCAGGATCAGTACTCACTTTTGCCCCTTGCTACATTTTTCCTCTTCTGTACCAGGGAGAAATAACTCTCATTTTATGAGTAAGAGAAGTTCTGCTCTCAGGATTCATTGTGATGTTCACACACACATTGTCTGTATGGCTTTCATAACCAACAGAAAGATAACTTTTACTTTTTATATCCATTTTGACCACTCTGAAAAATGTTGAGTTCAGAGTTTCCCAACATCTCTGTGTTGTAGAAAAATTCATGCACAGAAAACTGAGCTTCCATCAAGAAAACTGCACTTCATCAAGAAAACTGCCTAGTTTCTAAATCTGCTTTATTAATTTATCTTTTCATTATTATATTTAGATTATTTTGAACTTCTTTTTTTTGGCTTTGGCTTTGATTTACTGTTTGGAGCAAGTTTCCTAATGATCTTACTCTACTTTGGAAATCAGAGATCAAACACAACCTGCTGGGGAGCGCAGATTAGCCTGACTCTCGAGTGAGCATTCACTATCACAAGCCTGAGCCAATGGTTACCATATTCCCTGGGACTACTACCATTAGTCTTCAGGGAATGTTCTACCACATTTTGAAAGAGTAATGACCTTAAGATAAAATGGCAGCATCCAAAGAGTTCAGATATCCTGTTTTAGTTGGAAATGTATTTCGTATTTCTGACATAAATATTCTGCTATTCTTGATCCATACTACTTTGCACCTTAAAAATGCAGCATTAGGTGAAATGCAGCATGTACAGTTTAGCAACTTTTGAACTGATTATGAAGCCTGAAAAAGCAGAGACCTTTCCTTAGACAAAAAAATCATGATATTACATATTTGTATGAACTCAAAGATGAATAATTTGCCAGAAAACATTAATGTCCTTCCTCATGAACCATATTAGCAATTTCTACTTTATCATATCCTTCCACACAGGAGTCTGTTAAATTGGTTTAGATGAAAACAATTCTAAATTTTATGTGCAAAATATGTGGAATAATATTTGTATTGCTTGTTAAATGAAAAGTATTGTTACTATAACATGACCCACAAGTGAAAACTTCACGTATGGATAAGAATATAAGGTGTTTATTTGCTTGTGTTCTTGCAAGACCCTCAGAGAGCATTCACAGGATGCCTCTGAGGAGTACATTCTGTATCTGGAGTTAATGGAAAGATGCATCACACCATGTCAAATCTAGCAATTCACTGCTATCTGTTGTGCTTCTGAAAAATTATTACTTATTTTAGAAAGTATAGAATATATCTTGGGATCATTAAACACACTGGAAAACCTTACACTAAAGTTACTGTAAAGAATTATCTACTAAAAAGCAACAGTATAAAAGAGAATCAGAACCCCATTAGGAACGCATAAAGAACTAATGTGGATCATTCAAAGTTTCCATTATTGTGAATTTATCCCCAGGGGTGTATTTAAACATTGTTAGTATTTAGGGAGGAGGTGGGTAAACTGAGAGAGAACCTAGGTACAACTTCACATTACCTAATCTTCCATTAGCTATCTTCTTTCCAAATTAGATGGCTAGCCCCTTCTTTGTCTATGATTCACAATGTGAGAAATTGCCACAAAACACAGCTCAGTGACTGGGCAATCTCCTAATGTAGCCAGAAGGAAATGTTGAAAGCTGGATGTATACACGCAAGCTGGAGAAAATCACCTATTTTCATGGGAATTAACAGCTGCAGGCTTGGTCAAAGTAGTCCTTTTCCAAAGGATCCTAATGGTTAGAGCACACTTATGAATTGAGAAGTACCTGGACTGAAACCCTTTGCTGTTAAATAGTATTTGAATGTAGGTAACCTTTCTATAGGGGAATAAACCATTACAGTTGGGAAGGAACCATTACAATAGTTCTTTTGAAATGGATATTTCTGAATTTCTTTTGTGGAGCCCCTTCCAACTAGCACTCAGAAAATTCACTGGAGAACTTTTCAGGTCAGAGCAGATCTCTGAAATCTTGAGGAAACAAGCTCTGGTCTCAGCTATGTTCATCATCCCTAGGAAAAATATGCACTAGTTTCATTGGGCTTTAAGCACAACTCATTATGAAGACCAACAGTTTAGGTTCACAAGAATTTCTGTATTTAGGAAGTTTTTTTTCTCCACTGAGGTTGCATAATTCATGCTTCATTTCTGTCGAGAATACTTGAAAAAGATTTTGGTGATATCTGTATGCCAAGTCAGAAATGGCAAACAAAGCTTGGGAATAAGATGTGTAATTGCAGAAGTTTCCCTGGAGCTGGAGGTTCAGATTTGAACTTTACAGGACACAACCTTTGCTTCCATTAGTGTCAATGAGGACTTTGTTACGGAGGTGAAATATACACAAGAGGGGAAAATCTAGCAAAGCTAACCATATACTGTGTTGCAACACAATCCTATGATTGCCTCAAGAACTGAGGCTGCTAGAGTGGCCTCCAGGGAGGTAGTCTGTGGGAGAGGACATTAGAGCCAGCCATGTGAGAAAGTGTGGCCTCCCTTTATCCAGATCCCACAGTGAAAGTCATCCAAAGTGCAGGACTTTTCCAGGATTTTGTCATCAGACATTGGCAGGGAGGATGGCAACTTAAAAAACCTTTGTTCGAGGAAATTCACTCTCTTAAACATTCATCCAGTCATTAAAAAGTCTACTAGCCTTGATAGTGAGCTCCATAAATTGTTTTTGCAAAACTGAATGAATACCAGATCATGTTTTCAGACTTAACACTTCTGGAGCATGCTTTTCTCCGACAATTTGCAGTTCCACCTTACAAGGCATATTTACACATGTTTTGGCGGGACTTCTCCCCATCCAAGAGGGAAAATGGTTTGTTTGTCCTTGCTAATTATACTATTACCTATACTTAAAATCAGGGAATGTACTTAGGCTGAAAATTTGACCCTAAACTATATGTCAGAGGCAGGGTGCCAAGAAGTGCTGAAACACATGTAAGTTCTGTTTTCTTAGTAGGAACGACAGCAATTGTGAGAGCGTGAGTAAGTCTACACTGGGTGGTAAATCTGACAGCAGAAAATCAAAGAAATCTTAGCACTAAGGCAACAGTGTAACAAAAAAGTATGTGTCAGCTCTCCATGGCCATGCAGATTATCACTCAGATACGACAGACAGAGGTGAAGAGTTCTTTCCCAGTATGCTGTTGACACTGCATAAGCTTTACTCTGTTGTTCTTTGCCTTTTGGTTCTCTTGCTTTGGAACACAAACATTAACAAGTTGACAAAAGCTGTATTTGCACATTATAGCTACTTGCAAACTAGCATTTCAAGTTCAAGTTTAGACATGAGCGTGTAAAGCAAAATGAAGTGGAAAGCTGTGATTTTAATGGGGATTTAATCTCTTGTGTTGTTTGAGCTTTTGTGGCTCTCAGAATACATCAACACTTCAGTCGCATGAGTTGCCTTATTGGTTCAGTTCATGCTGATAACAACCAAGCAAACATTCAAGTACGACTAGGGCTGAGGCATCTCTCCTAAGAAGACAGGCTGAGAGAGTTGGGCTTGCTCAACCTGGAGAAGAGAAAGCTCCAGGGAGACCAGTGAGCATCCTTGCAGTATATAAAAGGGGCCAACAAGAAATCTGGAGCAGGACTTTTTACAAGGGGTAGAGTAATAGGACAAGGGTGAATGGCTTTAAACTGAAAGAGGGCAGATTCAGACTAGATACAAGGAAGAACTTT
The DNA here is from genome assembly GCA_032466535.1 of Forpus xanthops. Classification (NCBI taxonomy): domain Eukaryota; kingdom Metazoa; phylum Chordata; class Aves; order Psittaciformes; family Psittacidae; genus Forpus; species Forpus xanthops. The sequence goes on along the minus strand of JASSUY010036861.1, from coordinate 80,820 downwards.
TTTACTGTTAGGGTAGTGAGACATTGGAACAAGTTGCCCAGAGAAGCTGTGGATGCCCCATCCTTGTAAGTGTTCAAGGCCAGGTTGGATAGGGCTTTGAGCAACCCAGTCTTGTGGAAGGTGTCCTTGCCCATGGTAGATGATCTTTAAGGTCTCTTTCAACTTCAACCATTGTATGGTTCTATGATTCTATGACTAGAATCATAGGTTTTGATGGTATTTTGCACTCCTTCTAGCAACAATGGGGTATAAATCAACTGTAAGCACTATGCAATAGAGTATAAATCCTATGAATCAGCCCATGCCCCAGCTGCCATCCTTAGTGCAGTGACTTCTGCAGCTGGACAGCAAAACACTTGAACAGCACTATAACTTCTCATAATACAACTTTTTCAAGTCTGATTATTAAGAAAACGACACACTGCATTTTTAGTATATGCAATCAGAATTTTTAATTTCCTCTTCCTTGCTATGCTACAAAGCCTTCTTCCCCCTGTAATGGAAGTCTTGTAGTTAAAGATGCAACAGGAACTGAATAAATACCAAAGAAACCTACAGTAGAAAAGGAACCCGCAGCAGGAGGAGTGGGCTAGTTGAGGTCCTCTGCAATAGTGATCAGTCAAGACAGAGCCTGCAGTAATTTTTGGATTACCCATGTGATAACAGGTTTCAATTCTCTCACACCAGATTCACCACAGTTTATCTCTCACATGTACCCTCTTTTCAAAAATTCAGATAGATACACTCTAATAATGATATACATGAAATAAATTGGGAGATTCACTCCAGGCATTTACTATAGCCAAGCTGCAACTGCAATTCTGGATAGTAGCAGTATCTGCTATAACAGCAATATTATATGGAAAGAAAAGATATGATAAGAAAAAAAGATGTTGCTTTTGTATTTGAAGTCTGAGAGATGACTGATATTGATGCTTCACATCACTGAAGAACATCAAGAGAAAAAAGAAAGGTTATTTACTGGCTGCAAAAGAGGCTTGCATCCTGTAGGGACCAGATGCAAAATAAAAACTGCAGGTGCAGTGTTAGCAGTTTTCCATCTAAGTAGTTCAGCCCCAAAAGGAGGAAAAGTTAAGCCTACTACATCAGCAAGATTTGAGTATCCTGGTTATTCAAACTTAGAGAGTTGTCTTAACCTTCATATTATAGGCTAGTGACAGCTGTGATTATAGGGTTGTCCATGTGATCATGAAGAAAGGTAGCAGAATGACTGAACGGGAGTTTGGGGAGAGATCTGTTACAGCCATGTGGGCCTGAGCACCCTATCTAAAATAAAGAATCTCAGATGCTTTTCTCACACAGCGAGGGTTTTTTAAAGCTAGGTCTTGTCATATTTAACAACGTGAATCCTTTTGTCTTCCTTCAGCATGATATTTTTTATAAGGCAGGTCTAGCTTCTGTTTTGGTATCACCAGTTTACTGACTATGCCACAGCTGCCTACAGAGTATGCTTCAGTGAGTTTCAATTTTTTAAATTTTGACTGCATATTTGATTTTCAGCAGATCCAGAGTAGGAAAACCCTAGATTTCTAGAAAAGACCCTGTCTTAGGTATAGGATATATCTATGTATATGTGAAAATTAAGATGTATGACCTGCAGTTGTTTCAGAATTCCCAGAGAAGAGCACCTCACTGCACTGCCAGCTTTTACCATCTGTCAGACACAGTTCTCACACTTCATAAGCCTGGCTTTCACACTGGTGTTATTTTCCTTAACAGTTAATAAATTCCATCCAAATCTCAAAGTGTTTCGCATAGCCAGCTGAAGAATACCTCTGATAAGCCGTGCCTGTACAGCTTAACAGAGCTCCATGGAATGCCATGCCAGCTTTTCCATGGAAGGAAATACAGATAATGTTCCTGAACAGTGAACGGTGAAACCAAATGATTAAATAAGAAGTAAATGTACTGCAGAAGGCTAAAAGGATAATAACACAGGAAACAGCTATTGGAACTGAACTAATTTTTAGAGAAAGCCACTTATTTCAAGATCTGATTCAGTTAAATAATAGCATTGGTAAACCCAGTGCCCAATACAGATATAACAATGCATTGCACTGGAGAAAAAATGTTCACGCATTTTGTCTACATTTTGCCTTTTCCAAAAGAACAAAATCCAATTAACTGCTTTTGGAAAACCATCCTTAGGCATTAGATTGTTGCCATTGCTTTCTTTCCTTTCTTTCATTAATGACAAAGCAGACACACCATAGCAAGCAACTCTATTTTTACAATATATACATTCTTATAACTAGAGAAAAAGTCTAAACAGCTTACAACATTGTACCTGGTTGAATACCCTTCAAATCCAAGAATACAAGCAAAATTCCTCTCTGGGTCTCAGCAGTGAGCTACTTAGCCCACTAGTATTGTGGCAACTTGAGGTGAGCACATGAGCTTGAGGTAATATATGTGGCCCCTTTCTCTTATATTCCCCAGCATCTAGAATTGTTATATTAATAAATTTAGAGGATGAAAGGTTGCCTATAAAACCCATATGTAAACTTTCTATCCTTCAATCTGTTTAATCTTTGAACTTCCTCATACTATCAGTTTCCACAGTCCCTCATGGCAGCAACTTCCAGGAGCTCAATACCTGCTATACAAAGAACTTCCCTTTACCCACTTAAAAGTGATACTAGTTTCACTGGGTGCTCCATACCTCTGGTATTGCAGGATTTGCTGAAAAACACTTTCTGTGTTCACCTCATCCATCATCTTCATAATTTTGCAAGCCTAAACTATAGGCCCCTCCAGCTTTCTCATCTTCAGACTGAAGAAATCCCTTCCCAAAAGACAGAACACTTCAGTTGCTCTTCTCTCTACTAACCTCTTGAGATGTAAAGAGCAGGCTGCACACACAATCCAAGATTTAAAACCTCTATAAGGTTTTAAACAGTGACAAATTAAAGCCTTTATATTAATTCATACTGAAACTCATCTGCTGGGTTTGACCTACTCAGTTTCATGAGGTTCTTGCATGTCAAGTTCTATACCCATTCTACATCTCAGGCAACACTCTTTATTTGTCCCTGTCTTAAGGTCACGTTTTGGTCTTAGGGTTCAGTTCTCTGATCTCTGAGAATATGGATTAAACTAACTGACTTAAACTGTATTATCTTGAAAGGGGATAATTCAGTAGAATTTTAATGAATTTACACAAATATCAGATAGAATTTAGCCTGAAGTATTCAGTAATGTGCAAAAATAAATAATGTTTTTAATAAAACAAATCAAATTACTTTGTGTGGGAAAAAGAACGTTTAAAAATGTTTCAGCATATCTTTGTTTCCCATTAGTCTCTCTTGGATCATGGTGTCCTGGGTTTAGCAGTAGCAGTCAGAAAAAATGTAAACTTCAGAGACCAAAAGTTCTTGGGCTACTTTAACTCTCTGTGAGTTTTTATTTGACGTGGAGTTCAATGTCTTCTTCCTATTCCTGTACTTGCTCATGGTCTGTTATAACATTTACCAGTCATTGACCAATACTTCTGTTCTGGCATCGTAAACAGGCATAGCCTTTTCTGCTCGATGTTTATGTAAGCAGGCATTGTCAAAATGGCTAAAGAAGGCAGTAAATGCTAGTGCTGCCATAATCAGAAGCTCCATGGCTACAGGTGATCAGTTTAGTATGAAAGAGTTACAAGTCATGTGAGTAAACAGCTAGAAAATATTTCCACAGGAAGAGCTTCATAATCTGTTTTGGACTGTGTCTCTGAAGCAGCAGTTTCTAGGCCATTTTTCTCTGTAAACAGTATCTAATGTCCCAGAAATTACATTAATTAGCATTACAGTTTTATTAAAGCAACCTACAGACCTGGACTGACAATCTGATGAAGATAACTATTTTATTTTGTATATTCCTGGATATTATATGTCAACAGCAACAGAGATTCAAACAATTAATTACTTGTGATAATGCTTTTACTATTACTAGTAAAAAGACAAATAAATTGACTTCAAAATTACAAATTAAAGTGAAATTCACTGTCTAATATAAAATTCCATAAAAATATCTGAGTTGATATCACTCTGGCAGTTTAACTCAGATAAAAACATTGCTGGTTTTCTCTACAGTTGTTAAGTAGAAAGCTTTCAATATTTATACAAATATCTTAGCAAGGGAAGAGTTAATTCTTTCAGAACAAAAGTTTCATTCATAATAATGTTGTGTTCAAACTTGTGTACACCCAAAATTGGACTTACAAATAAAATTCTACAAGTAAACAGCAAATTGCATGAACAACTTTTTATTAGTCAAACTGATTGTTTTATAGAAACAAGCCAAGGTACATATACATACACATGTATGTTCGTGTTCACATACATGCACTTGCATTAAAGTGTTTCCAGAATTGCTACTGGAATCTTGTCCCTTAATGTACCCTAAATCTATATTTGCTCATTTGAAACCATGGAATTTATCTTTTCTAACATAGTGCATTACAGAATACACACCAGAAAAAAAAAAAAAGGAGGAAGAAACTGCTCTCACAGTGCTCCACAAGAGTTTTCATGTCCTCAGCTTCTGAAACATTTAAGATTATGAAGTCGCTGGCAGGCTTCTGAGGAATTTTAAAGCATCTGTGCCTGTGCCACTTATTTTAAGCTCTGTCTTCCACTGTTATGAAATCAGAAAACTCTCTTGACTTTCTCAGTAATTCCATTTCATGTGGTTATGGCTTTCAGGCAGACTCAAGAATGACATAACCGTCTTTTCCTACCCACAGGTTTTGGACTGTTGCCCTTGGTTACACCCTTCTGAGTAATGTGCAACATGAATCTTTGTCTGATCCTTTATGCCCATAAATGGAAAACAGCCCAGGGAAGATGACTAAAACACAATTTCTTGGCTTTGTGTCAGTCATCACTATAGGTAGAGTAAGGCTTCTTTGGGTTTTTTTCCTTTTGGTTAATATTACTTAGGTTACAGTGCAAGAATATCAGTCCTACGTCACTCTGTTTTAAAAGGAAGTGGACTCATTTCCCAATGAACTTTACTCCTGTTACTGAAGGGAGAGCAGATATCTTTAATGTGGTAGCAGCACTAAACTGTTTTTTTTGTATTTTTTTCACACTGGAGCATTTATACAAATGCTCTTCAAAATTTACAAAATTCTTCATTTTTGTAAAAAAACACAGAACTTGGCTAGTATGAACTCATAAGCACTATCGCAATCACACGTTGTGTTATTAACAATACTGGATTCAAGTACCAAGCTCCACAGCAGCAGGATGAACAGTATAGAGGAAAGGCACTTTCTGGAGTTCATTATCAATGCTAGAGAATTAGAAGCAATTCCACTGTCCAATTTCACAAAGCCTCTCTTGACTTCCCTAAAGACTAAAAGAGTGTTTGTACACATAAGAAATACAGCCCATTAACACAGCACAGAAAGCAGAGCCTCCAGCCACACACAGGGCAACACTAAGATGCCATTGTAAGGTGAAAGAAGGATACAGAACTCTTTGCCGTAGACCCAAATTCAGACATTCAGAGAACGAAGTATTCCCTCACCCTTGGAAAGTGTCAGGTGTGCAGCTCAGTTTGCCTTGGCCATTCACTCTGGACTCACTGGAGCCTGGAGCAGCTCTGAGAAGACAGTGCCCTTACGTGCCTTTCTGATCCATACTGGGCAGCACAGGGAAATGCACCTATCCTTCTCCTTGTACTTTTTTGTGTAAGTCTAGATATTGCTTTAACGAGAACTTGATCTGTAAGCCTCTGCCACCAAAAGTCCTTTCATTCCATAAGGGCATTCATTTGCAGAGTTTGCCTCCAGAATCTCTTTACAGTTATGCTTTTCATGCTTGGTCAAATTTTTAAGTACTGCACAGCATCATGGCTATTTGAACCTCTTAAACTCAGAGCTACTGAGAGACATTGCTCCAGGTCAGCTTCAGGGCAATTACTTACTAGTTGGCAATTACATTGCTGCTTTAAGAGCTGGCACTAAACTGTCAGGCAAATAAAAAAGGATGTATCATGCTCAAGAAAACAACAGTACACATCCAGAAGAAATGGAGAAGAATGAATCAAGTTACTGCCATAACAATAAATTACTTATTATTACTTATTATTTTTATCTGGAAAGATAAAAAAGACCTGATTTCTTTCTCTTCTTGGGCAACAAGTCAATTCTGCAAAAAAAAATACAACTGGGCAGTGTGAGGCAATGACTTGGCATCAAGATGTGCAGTCTAAAGACAGAAAGGGAGAATCTAGAAGGCAAAGCTCTCATGGCGTTTTTTTCATTATCAGGTGCATTCTTGTATCCTCACTTGGCTCTCATCAAAGTTCAAAGCAGCTGAGAGTCGTGCCTTTCTTTTACTCCCAGCAGCGTATAATAATCCATTTGAACAGGTATCTAGCAGGAAGAAAAACTGATAGGCTAGAAAATGAGATAAACTGATCATAACGATCATCAAAAAAGTGAAATTTACTGCAACAGCAATTCCATGTAAAATGGATCCAGCTGATTATTTCTTTAGGCTCTGTTCACAGTGCAAGCTATAGTAATACTTTTGTTTCTGTGATAGAAATTGCTTAGCTAATAAATCACAATATTTTAAGAAAGGGATAACATGAAAATCGTATAAAATTGTACTTTGGTGCTATTAAGAATTCCAAAGCAGTCCAGAACATGTCCTCTCAAGGCAACAGTAAAGTTCTAGGAATTTTTTACACTGCCTCTGCTGACAGAATAAATAAAAGATTATTTAGATGGCCATGCTGCTAAAATTTTACTAAATATTTTAACTCTGCTTATACGGAGATCTATTTCTTCTAGTAATGCAATTATTGTTAACAGCTTTCCTAATACTAAGAAAGAAAACCTATGTCAGCTGCAGTGGAACTGTAGTTGCTTAAAACATTAAATACACCCATCCACATTAACTGACACAAACCAGTTTCTCATTAATATCAATACACAAGCACTTTAAAAAGTATTTTCAAATCTTATACACCCTATATTTTTTTACTATAAATAAAAAAGTAGTTATGAAAGTATTCAACTTCTCCCATTATCTTATGGCAAGAATAGATATTTCTCTAGAAAGAGGGCATGAGTATTTCTTAATAGATAGGTAAAAGGTATATGTCATGATAGACTATATCAGTTTGTATTTTATTTCTGGGGTTGATGAAGGTTAAGAATCCAAAGTGCTTATTCAACCTTCCCTAAGTAGTTTACCTGCAGCAATACTTGAGGTGAATCACCAGCTAGAATCATCCCCCTGAAGTGGTCAATCTTAATGGAAAAACAGATCCTGAACTGCTGGCTAGAGCTCAGCAAGTAGTACAAATGTTTTCTGTGCTGAGTATAACACTCACATCCTTAGTAGGTCTGCTTTTTGATAATAGTGTAAAAAAATATTGACAAGAATGTCGCAAAATATACACTTATTTAGCACCACATTCACATAAAGCTAAAGCTGAATTTCTTTTTTTAAAACTAATGGTAATAAAGGACAATTCTGTGAGTCAATCAATAGATAGTTAATCAATAGGCAGAACATCCACCCATACATCCAAACAACCTGTACTGAAAATAGTACACTGTAACAAGCGACTCATGACATATTGTATTCCATACTGGACAGCTAAAAGCTTTCACAAATTACTTATTGTTGTTAGAACCATGTTGTTTTCACTGTTTTAAATTTCTCTCATGCCCAGTGCAAACACTCTACATTTAGAAGAGTCAAATTCAGTCCTCAGATTTCAAAGATCAAAATAAAATAAAACCAAATAAGTCTTTGGAAATGTTGGCATTTTAATATTTATAATTAAAAAAAAATCAAAAAAAATTCCTGTACTGGATATGTTTCTGGAAGATGAGATGACAGTTTTCATCAGTGTATTAAGTGCTTAAAAATATCCGCTCCCATTCAAATTTGCAATAAAACTTTTACTGACTTGAATGAGGAAAGTAAGAGTAATCTAGCTTAATGTATTGAAAATCCCTTTGCTAATCCGCAAACAGTTTAACAGAAGAATTGTTCATGGTACCTACATATTTTTACATTATTTATTGTACCAGTTGGTTATTTTTCATCTCATTTCACTGGTGACATAGAAGAGACTGCACTGTGTTGAGCTGTAGCTGACATTTAAATATTCCTTTTAAATCATGTAAGATTTTTTTTTATTTAAAAATAAACTTGAAAGTTTTGGAGAAGTATAATTAAATAATCCTATGAATTAAATTAATTTTACTGTCAGGTTTTGGTTCATACTAATTTTTTTAAAGACTGCTTCATTCATTCATGGGCAATACTTTGGCTCCATGTGCATTTATATAAGTAAGAAGAATTTTGGACCTTCTTTCTATTACATCAATAAGCTTTTCAATCCCATTTCTGCCTCCTTGGCTCTCCCAGTATATTTTGTCAAGGAACAAAGACTGTAGCAGCTTCTCACGTAAACGCTGGCTCCTCAGCACTGAAACTGCAGATTCAGGGAATCTGGAAAAACACAAAGAAATTCATCAGCTTTGCCATCACTCTGAATTGTAATATTTATGTTATGGTTTAGCATTCAATTCTACGAATATAGACTGCGACTCAGCAAAAAGTCCATGCATGCCTAATGATATACATGTTAATTGCATCTTCTACCGCAGTAGGATTACTCATACACTTTTAGACACATTCTGTAAATGTCTTAGGCCAATGAGCATGTCTACTGCTCAAAATGGGAAGAAAATATCAATCTTTTTACAAAATTAATAACTTAAAACTTACTCATTGATTCCTTGCAGTATTTTGAAGTCAAGATTGTCGTCGTTTCTGTCAAAGAAACCCTTATTGTCTATAAAGACCAAGTGCCTCTGGTCATGGCGTCTCTGAACTATGTGTGTCAAGTGAACAGCATCTTGATCACTACATTTCAGCTTCAGTCCTTGCTGCATGCAGGAATCCTCCCTGAGAGGTTTGAATCCACAGCAGTTTCTGTCTAGTCGACTATAGATCTAGAACAAAGTTCAGCAGAGTGCCAAGTGAAAACAATATCAAAGTATTTGGGGGAAAGTGCCACGGTGAGACATTGCTCACTAACACAGCTGATAGAAAAACAAGCTCAGGATAAGTATAATTAAAGTCAGCAGTGAAATAGCATGAAGACCTGATCCCCGTACTTCATGTATTGTCAGAAGAAATTTCTCAGACTGTATTTCATCCATGCTATAGCCACAATTTCTGTCAGTAGAAATTCTTCAGAAATAGTGGAACAATACTGCTGCATAACTGGAATAAAAAGTTGGTGAATACAATCCCATTTTTTTCAGAAGGCTGCAGGTTTTTTACATTTTCTCTGCTGGAGAACAATAGAAATAGCACAGCCTGACACACACACAGAGGATCTCCATTTTGTAGGACCTAACAGACTAATAGTATGCAAAGTAACTGAAAATATTAGTAAGGGGTACAGCAAACCACCAGAAGCTACAAAATGCAAGAAGAGTACATTTATAATCACAGAGTAGACTCCCTGAGTTAGACTGTGGTGTATACTTTAAGGACATGACAATCTAGGCTATTTTTTCCTATATGAGCCCTCACTTATTCATTGCACAGGGCTTAATGGGAAGGAATACATCTGGTCTAACTTTAGCGGTGTAAATGTTAAGCACCTCTTCTGACTTAGATGTTTATGTTTCCTTTCATAAACAATGCCAAGAGCAAGGCACCCCCAGAGAAAAGGATGCCATTTTAGGATAACCATCTAATACAGGAAGAATAAATCACTCCTTGAAAGTGCTTCTACCCTTGTTGACAAGATGGGAGTAAATACACAACATTGCCAGGCCCTGGGCACACAGATAGGCCTTAATTGCCCTAAGCAGCCTCACCCGGGACCTCCATACACACCCCCTCTGCCCATGGGCCCAGGAGTCCCATTTAAGCTCAGGTCTGCAACTATACCCTTTTCCTAAGTCCTTGAAAGAGGGAGGGTAGTGTCTGCTGCTTGTCTTGCTACCTGACGCTACTGTTTTGCTGCTTGGGGTTCCTGTTTTTTCACATTGGTGTTAGCTTGCTGCTCTGTCTGTGCCTTCTGTTTACTGGGCTATCAATGGACCTGTATTTTTCCTTCCTGTTGGGCTACCTCTCCTGCTGCTGACCCTGCTTGTCCTGCCTGCAATGGGGTTGTTCCAGGCTCCAGCTCCTGCTGGCATGTGCTTAGAAAGTGGAAGCTTGGCCAGTGTATCTGAGTCTTAATGAGTAGCTTAGCAAAAGTAAATAATTCTGTCCTTATTTGTTGTATGCAAACTCTTCAAACTGTTCTAAGCATAAAAGCATTAATGTTCACAGTAAGACCTCTAAACTCATACTTTTGTGACCAGAAAAGAGTTAGGACTCCTGCTGATGTAGAACCATGCTGCTTGTTGAAAAGGCCTATTCATTTTGTTCAGCAAATTTAAGTCTGAGAGCTGTTTTGCTTTTTCTTAAGTATGCAGTGCTATTGCCACCAGACTTGTTAGCAGTGGTGGTTTTCAGAAGTGAACATCCTGATGAAACAGATTTCTCTTCCTTTTTCTCCTTTCATGAGCAATATTCAGCATCTGCAGGTACTAGAGCCCCACTTGCTTGCAGTGTTCTAGCCCATGTGATCTCATTCACCTCATCTAAAGGATTTGCCAAAAAGTGAAGCAGAGTCCCTCTATAAGCTCCTTTAATGCATAGCCCTAATCCAGTTGCACCACACTTTACATGCATTAAATAGATGAGGAGACCATATTACTGCAGACAGCCACTTTATAGTGTCTTGCATCTTTCCTATGTTAAGACAGAATGATGGCAACTCTTGAATTGATGCTGCAACCTCAATATTTTACCATTGTTTTTCATCATATGTACATGAGAAGCTCAAACCCCCAAAATTGAAGGAGCCATTTTACTTTTAATGACCTTATTTTACTTGAGTTACTGCAGAAGGCAAGTAAAAGTCAGCTATAAGCATTTTTCAGCCTGCTCCCATGTTTTATGGTATTTGAAACCAGAGATTAGGAACACCTATCACAGGTACCAAACTTGTTCTTCTTAGGGAAGCAGATTTAGCAGAGAATACTTTTCATCATTCTTCTTTATTTCTGAATGGCTCATGAAGCAAAGATTTCTTTTTTTTCCTCAAACTTAGAGCCCCTTCTTCGTATTTTTGTTTTAGAGTCTGCATCTTCTATTGCTGGTAAAATTTAAAGTTAAATCTAAAAGAACTCATAAAAATTTAATTCTTTAAGAACCATAAGATCCACTTTCATTCACTTTCTGGTATACATGTTCTTGTCTGGCATGCAGCTGGAGATATGCATTACTCTGATACCAGCTACTACTACAAGTGTAATTTTTTGTCAGGAAAAGCTCAATCCTGTTGGTGCAGTTCAATCCTGTTGAATATTATTTTAATTGAATGTTCCTTCTGGATAATAGGAGTTTTATTATGAATAATAAAAACTTGTCTTAGAAGACCCTAAAATTAAAATCAACACAGAACTCAAGAGATTCTTTAAACTGTTCAAGAAGAAGGCAATGGCATGAAAACATTGACACAATCTGTATTATTCCTATAGGGGCATTACTACATTTAGTATCAGAGTAATCCACATATGACTTTACACTTGTTTCTAAGAATTATTTACTCATAGTGGGACTAAAGATGGAGTCATTAGATAGTGATAATATATTTTTAGAGAAGACCCAAATGTTCTGTTTCAGATAACGAGCCTGCAAAAAATTTAATTACTGTTAGCTGCAGTTTTAAATAAACCAGTAAGTGCTGCAGAAGGCTCAGTCACCTGAAGCTGTCTTAGCAGGTAAGGACAATTGGGAGTAGCCCCATAGCTCAGGAAGCCATAAAATTAGCTTCCAACCAGGTGTTCAGTTTAATCCTTATTACAGGGAATGTATTAATACCCTGATAATTGCTGTAACTGTAGCCACACAGGATCCTATGGGACAGAGCCCTAATCAGGTGTTATTTGGAGAGCTAATGATTATGTGCAATACCTAAGTAAAGAACAGCAGCCATATAATTCTTAGTGGCTGCTCTAGTCACTAAGTCACTGGCTATATTTTTAAAAGGAAGGAAAATTAGCCACTATAGTTGTTATCTTAATCCAGATTTCACCTGACCAAAACCATTTAAATGACCTCAGGGGACTGGGGAGGGGTAGGAAGCATCACTCAGTTGAAAGAGGCTTGCAGTGGTGAATGTAGTCACAAACTATATTTGGAGAGACTAAGGAGTCAAGAAGAAACAGTATGCCTGCCTCAAGGTGAAGTAAAACAAAGCAAAGTAAAGCAAAGGCAAAAAGCCTTTGCTTCCTTTTTTAAGAAAGTGAGTCAGTCAAGCTCCTGATCTCATTCCCTGATTATAAATCAAATTTTGGATATTTTAATCATAAAAAGCAAATGGGAAAAAAGTTCAAACTGTACAAATACCTCTCTTCCTCATTAGGAAAAAAAAATGTCTCCTATGTGTGCTCATATGACGTTTGAGGCAGATAGTTGCATTCAGTAAATGTTTTACCTGCAGAAGAAAATCAAAGAGTGCCATCTTGGACCATTCATGATGATGGATTTCAGTACAGCCCCACTCAGCTTTTGGAACTTTACCATTCTGCCAGCATTTCTGCTTCAATAGTTGCTGATATTGCCCCCAGGTTAATCTCACTGAAGAATGGGTACTGTTATCTGTTGGACTCAGTGAGGAATCCCAGAGAATAACAGGACAGGCTTGACCATCTGAAAACAGAAAAACAGACCATCAGCATAGTGCAATACTGTCAGTCTTACTTGATCATTCTTTAGACATTGCTCAAGATCAGCAATTATACTCTTTTACAGATGTGACAGGAAAAATGGCCATGGACTAATAATTTGACATCCTTTGGTTAATGTGGTCTTATTCTACGTCTAAAAGCAGATACCACAGGAATGGAAGAGCCATAGATATTATGAACTCCTGCAGCATTCATATGGGAGGCTTTCTCTGTTTGAAGCTAGAGATTAATGTGCAAAATCATGTATTAAACCAGACTATTAAAAAGCTTATAAATAAAGAGCCCACTGTGAGATAATGATGACATTTCTCTCTGTTTCTAGTGAACCGATGATAATTTTTAAGAATTGAAAACCAATGTCAAAATATTTTTACTGCACAATGCACACAGAAACACTACAGGAACAAATCTCAGCAAAGAATTTAAATTTGAGCTTTCCCAGTGTAAGAATTGATAAATATATTTCATTCAATATTAAAAAGAAACACTGAGCACCCCTGAAAACTGGGCTTCTTCCACTGAGGTGCCTTAATAAATATTCAGGAAATTAATTTGTGAAATCTTACCTATTTCCTGGCTCTGGCTCCATCACTTACAATGAAGATTACTTTAGCCAAGTCAGAAAAACTATCTGCTAAGCTACTTTTCCAAGCCAGTTGAAGAAAGTCTACATAAACACTGGGAATTGTCACAAAAAAAGGGACAGCTTTCTACAGGATCAAGTCTGATCTATTATATCTCAAATAACAGCTTATGTAGCTATTCATGAATTCTTCCCCAAACCAAATACATAAATGGTCTCCTAACAAAATAAACATCTCCTGTCTACGCAAAAGGGACATGATAAACAATAGTAATATAAATACTTGAAAAATACGAATAATATCTTGCCAGTTTCCATTAAGATACAAAAACATTTTTAAAAGACTGAGGTTAAATACAGGAAATGTTTGCATTTCAGAGGAAATGGGAGCAGAAAAGATGAGCCAAAATAAAATCTTTCAACTCTGTAACATAAGCTGAATTACAGGAACATGAAACAGCAGCTTCAGTAAAGAGCAGTGACTCAAATTTTTGACATTTGCAGGAAAAATATAAAGGTGCTGAACTAAAGCAGAGAAGAGATCTGATTTGTAGCTGCATGAATTGTCATGACACCGCTGAAATCAGTGGAGCTTTTCTGATTCAAACCTCATGAAATTAACTGAATGGTGAAAAGTAAAGGCTGGCTAAGAATCAGAGCTTCCAGACTGATACAACCAAAACTGAGGAGGCTGAGTACACTTCAGATTAAGCTCACAATAAATGTCCATAATAAATGTGTTCTGCATGTTCTTCTTTCCTAATCAGCTTTATATATAAACTCAAGGGGCTACTGCCTTTCTGTTGCTGCAGCTACATTTCACTGAATCTTGCCCTAAGATGACTTCATTTTATTTTCATCTGCCATTTTATATCTATATATCTACTTAATTATCTAAAGATGATCTGCAAATTTGTATGGGAAAGAATTTTCAAAACTTGTGTTGGAACCAGCCTCCCAGTAATTCCTATACATTTTTAAACATCAAAATATTTCCAAAAATGTCTTAGGCCCTTAGGAGCTACTTGCTCAGGGTATCCGAAGTTGAATAAGGTAACATATGAAGCCTCAGACTGCTGAGAGCAAATCTTTCATAAGGTACTTTAAGCCCTTTCTCAAGTTCCTCATTATTCACAGTTAAAGCAATACAGCTTACCCCTGCCACATTTGAAAGTAGCTGTTTAGTTGCCCATGTAGGAGATTTGGGGCCCTCTGTAAGTGGCACAACAAAAACTGCGCAGCAATAGCTGTGTATTTTGCACCAAAAGCTGAATAAAAATCTCAGCCTTGTTGCTATGTTACAAAGAGCCAGAGTCCTACCTCTACCACTGCCTGGTGCAAAACAGACACAAACCTGTTCCAGCCAGTAGCTCACGCCCTTACACTGGCATCATCCTACCCTGCAGATGCTGCTGCTGACCTAGGGGCAATACATGCAAACTAATTCAGGTTAAGGCTGTGGCACCAAGCAAGGTCACTTATGTCTCCTCTGTTCCTCAGGTTGGGGTGATCAAATAATGAAGATTCTAGGTTCTGCGGTATTAACGTGACCATCCTAAAACTCAAACACGCCTCCATTTTCTCCACATTAGGCACAGTTTTATAGAATAGTAGAATGGTTAGGGTTGGAAAGGACCTTAAGTTCATCCAGTTCCAAACCCCCTGCCATGGACAGGGCCACCTCACCCTAGACCACGCTCTCCGAGGCCGTGTCCAACCTGGCCTTGAACACTACTAGGGATGGAGCATTCACCACTTTTTTGGGCAATCTGTTCCAGCGCCTCATCACCCTCACAGTAAAGAACTTCTTCATTCTATCTAACCTGAACTTCTCCTGTTTCAGTTTGAACCTATTACCACTCATATGATTATTTCTTGTTGTTTTACAGGCTTATCTTTCTTTGTTTACAGGTGTTTTGGAGCTCTTGACATTTTTCACACCTTGTAGGTAGCAACTGGAGTAATAACTGCTTGGATATGCCCAGAATCATGCTCTCCTAGACTGTAATACTCCCCAGAGGTTTTATGTTTGTCAAATTCATTTACGTGAGGGAAAAATTCTTTACAATGATTGTGGTAAAACACATGCACAGGCTGCCCAGAGAGGTGATTGATGCACCACCTCTGGACGCATTCAAGGCCAGGCTGGATGTGGTTCTGGGCAACCTAATCTAGATGAAGATGCAGGGGGTTATTGCAGGGGGTTTGGGCTAGATGGCCTTTGAAGGTCCCTTCCAACCCAAACTATTCTATGATTGCAAAAATATGAGAGAATTATACCTGAAGAAAAAAAAAAAAAAAAAAAAAAAAAAGATAGCACACAAAAATTTGGTTAACACTTAAGAGGGTTTACAGCCAGGGAATGGAAGGGCAGCAGACAGAGAACTTTCACACAGTATTTTGTTATACTTCAAAAAAAGAAAAAATCAGTGGGGGATTTGGGAGAATAGGGGAAACAGAACCTGCACAGGGATTTGCTAAGCAGTTTTTGAAACTGCTTTTGACAAAATGAATGACAGTTTTGAAAAGCCCATTTTTTAAGACTTTAATGCTACATCAAACATGTCCTGTTAGATCACATCACAACTGAGGCAAGCTAAATGGATGTGTACTGAACAGAGATGTCAGCCCAGAAATTGTGTACATTCATACATACATGCACAGCCTCTTAATCCTACATTGCTTTTAATTCCATGTGAATAACCATGATTCACACAAGCTGCCCTGTAAAAAACTTTACAGTGCCCACCTAATCTAAACTTAAATGCCTGTGGTTTATAAGAATGAGCTCACTAATTGTTCATACTATTTTAAAGAATATATTTTTTGCTCATTTGCTCCACACGGATGTTTTCCAGATTATGCCAAACATAAGCATGTAAACAGAAATGAGTGCAAGTAGACATTAGGCATCTGAGCTCCAGCATATTTCCAGGCCAAAGGAATGGTGAGAGACAAGGTACAGTAACTGTTCTGAATGCTCTGCTCACCCTTTAGCTGGAAAAAATGAAGTGAGACCAAAATAACATTACTTCTCATCACCTAGCAACGCTCTTCTTGCTAAGGAACATAGCCAGTTATGAGAAAAAGCAAATTAAAGAGGGCAGAATGACACTCTGTCTCAGACAGTCCAAAGCATACTGTAAGATGACAGACACTGAGCAACATAATGCACAATTAGCCTAATAGCAGTTTTCAGAGGCTTGGAGTCTCTCATCTCTGCAGCCACACTCTGCAGAGCTCCTCCAACCAAACTATCTTAATGCCTTATGACAGCCCTGTAGTAATAAATATTGTCCCTAAAAATAAGCTACACATAATGTATCTTCCATTCTCTGGAACTATGAATAATATTCAGAAGCCTCCAAACTGTTTTCCTAGAGATTCATTCACATTATTGTACAGACTGCCAAAGGGAAGATCTACAAAGCAGGAAGAAACCGGAGATCACTGGGTCGTCTTCCTGGTGTCAGACTTCAGAAAGGCATTCTTACTTTATTTTTTTTTTGTAAGCAGACTGATACAAAAGTATTTGGTATAAGCTAGATTCAGCAGCAAGAAATGAACAGCAAAAACATAACCAGCCACTTTAGCAATGATTCATTAAAATGCAACGTACTCCTTTTGGATTGTGATCTGTGACTGTACAAAAATAGCAGTTAGGCTGAAGACATGTTTAACAAGATAACAATTTTAGAAGTTACATTACATGTCTGAAATCTACCTTTAATTTCACAAAAGTTTAAAAATCAAGTTTCCAATTGAAAACTTTATGTCAATCATCCAACAGGCATATTGAGAGGATTATTGTGTATATTTCTTTGCATAACGTATAGATGTGTGTAATGAATCTCAAACCGTAACAGCAGAATTCACTGAAATGTAAGTTTGGTTTAGGGAGAAGGAGGAACTTTTTAACACTTTTTAAGCTCCCAAAGACAGTATCAAGTTTCTGCAGAAAGGTCTCCTACCTCTCTGAGCAGGTTATCTGACTAAACACAAACCCCCTTTCCACCTGTTTGTGATGAAGTCTTACGCTTACCTTTGACGATATTTCATTAAAACCAATTCTAAACAGGAAGAAAACTTAAAACCAGAAATACCCACTGAATCACAGGTTTTTCTGGATTCTTTTTTCCAACAGTTTCTCTCCAGGCAGCCTGTACAACATCATGCAATCTGCAGATGACTCTCTTTTTTTTTCCTCATTCCAGACTTTCATGGAAGGGAAACTGCTGCTGCCCTCAGCAGCTAATAGTATTTGATCTAAACACTGAGGTTCTGCATCCTTTGGACAGAATAATTGCATTCAGACATTGCACACAGACACCAGCTTTATTTCCCTGTAATGATGGGGTTAGTTCTCAGGCTCGCAGGAGTTAAAGGTCACAGCTGTGGCCCCATGATTAATGCAAGAGGAGGAAGGAAACCTCAAAACCCCACCTGCAAGCTGAAAACCACAGGAATGTGTTACCTTGGAAGAACTCTGATCTCCTGCTTACAGAAGGTAAGCTCCTGTTTAGCCCCAAGATCCTATCCAAATGAAAGGCGAACACCTCGCTCATGTCAAGGGGTCTTTTGACAATGCCACAGTGTCCCTGATTACAAGCAGTTCCTGTGGTGCTGGTACCTCCTGCAAATACTACCAGAACTGCTTTGTGAGAAGGTACTTCTTGAATGCTTCCTATCCGAGAATCTGCTAGCATGCGCATATTTAGAATGTCATCTTTGCTCAGCCAAGGGGGAGAGCTCTCGCTATAAATCCTGATATTGCTTTCCTCAGGCTGGGGTTGTGCCTTTATAGCTCCAGAATTCCCTCCAGGTCTCCTGTGACCCCTCTCCCTGATTGCCATTCTTTTATGCCTGTGTTCATCCTTGTGCTTTCTTGCTTCCAGGGATATTGGTGCTCCCATTGTGCCAGCAGCATGCGTGGCCTTCCCTGGTTGTTGGGCAAAGGCTTCTTCCCGGCCAGTAAAAGTGGCTTTTGGAAAGTGCTGCCTGTAGGACAAAGTAGTTGCATGTTTCTTTCTGCGCTTTGGCTTCACTGTGCCTCTGATGTTGGCAGGCTTGCTGCGCTTGGACCGCAAGGTGATATAAACTACATTGGGTGGCAGCAAGGTCCCATTGCCACCAAGCTGGGGTTCCTGGAAATTGGGCGGTGACAGGGTGCCATCCAGTGGGATGCCCAGAAAAGGAGTTTGGGCTGCATCTTGGAGACTTCTGGAACTGATCTTCTGGTGTCTTCCTTTGTGCTGTGGTAAAATGTGACCCACTTGACTGACAAGGAATCCCAGGTAGATCACACATGCAGTGGCCACTAGCAGGTTCCTCCTTGTCCTCGGGCGCCTGCAGGTGCAAAGCCTCAGCAACCGTGCAGGGCACGGGCAGCAAATAAACAAGTTTTTGATTTTACTTGGCTGATCAAAGGTGGTCATTTCTCGAGTGACTCCACATTGTGAAAACAGCATAAAGTCTTCCACACATTCCAGCCAGAATGATGATGCATAATTTCCCTTCCCCAATTTCTATTTCTCCTTTTCCAAATAGCTTCCAGCATGGGTGACAGACAGAGGCTACTGATATGCCTGGGAAAGTTTTTAGCACTAAGGATGCTGACACTCCACCTTCTCAGGCCGCTGAATTCTTATCAGCCACACAGAGGAAGTGATTGGCTTCAGAGAATGAATGGAGCTGGCTGCGTAAGCAAAGTTTACTGACTTGTGGCATAAAAGATTTGAACTATCTCCTTTGCAAACTGTAAAAAGAAAACAGCAGTATTTCATTACCCGCACATGGCATCTATGGTTCTGTATTTTTAAGGGACAGAAGTTTTAAATGAGACAGTATGCATCTAGAAATATGTCAGGATACATCTTTCACTTTCTCGTTGCAGTACAATTAAACATCAAAATCATTAAATAGAGGCTCAATTTGTAGTCTCAGCTAGCTGTTTTCAAGAATTAGAAGAAAAGCTTGTCAAACCCAGATTATCATCTTTTTCTTATAAGACAAAGCCTTCACTAAACCTCATGTTATGAAAATACTGTAAATTATACAATATTAATCACCAGTAATTGTAGTAGTTAAATATGTACATAGTAATATAAAAACACATTAGTAGTGCTAAATTCCCCTAGTTGAATATGAATATATTCCACATAATTCATGAACAATTCAAAATTCATTGAAGATGAAAGATGGTTAATTTTCTTCGCTCTTATGAAGCACAAACAGGATCTAGCTATATTTTTTTCAAATAAAATGACAGGCACATATATCCTTTCAAAGAAAAAAATGTAGAATAAGTGCATGCTGTATGTGTAGCTATAAAAATATAAAATCTCTTACCTGTTCAGCTTGACACATCCTCTGTTCTGGAAAACTCCTTAACTTAGTAAAAGCTGGCATTCTCAAAGTATTCTAGAACACATTTCAGTTTTAAGTATAGTTCTCATCTAGGTCTTTCATTGCTGCAAGTTACATACCTTTTGAAAGCTAACTGTACTGAGAGGTGGTTTGCATATGAACGGTTAGAAACTTACATGAACCCGTGTTATTTAAAAAAAAAAAAAAAAAAAAAAAAGGCAAAAAACAAACCCAAACCCCTGCAACTTCTATTTTAATTTCTGTAATGAAAATTTCTGTGAAGTATGCGCCTTCCAGAAGTGCATTCCACCCATTTCTAACTCCTGAGGGCCCTCTAGTGTACTACACGCAAAAGTACTGCAGAAATTACCACTTTCTAAGCTTGCTTGGTTGGTTTTTTTTTTTCATTTAAAATAAATCCCCTGCCCCCGGCATTTTAGAGCTGTTGGCAATCATATCTTCTTGCGATGAGAAATGAAAAATCGATAGTGGCTTTTAAAATGCTATTAATATGCTATTAAGCGGCTCAGGAATGTTTCCTATTTGTGCTTTCCAAAATGAGGCACAGCCTAGTCACTACACAGCTGGAAAAGTTGAGGCAGAGAGATGTTAAGGGCTTGTGCAGAGTTAAGCAGCGAGACACTGGAAAAGCTCAGACTTCTGCCTCCTTGCCTAGTCTTAGTGCAAAATAATGCAATGTATATGTTCTCTGAAATTCAAGCTAAAAGAAAATATTCTCCTCTCAATTAATACTAAATGGAACAGACAGCTAAAGAGTTGGTTTATGTTTCAGATGAGTCCAATCTGAATTTATAAAACATTGTGATTGGATTTTTTCACTGGATATCACTTTACTTTCCTTTTTGTTTAAATATGTACTACTGAGTTCAGACTCCAGCAACTGTGCCAGTTACCAGGAAAAGAGCCTCCATATCTTTATGCTTTTTTTTAAATCTGAGGAATAGAGATTGTAAGAAATCCCTCTGGCCACTTAAGTGTTATGTTGTTTTGTTTTCTTAATTCAAATTTGAAGGAACATATCCCAAACAAAGATTAACTGAAAATGCTCCAGACAAGTGTTATCAATAAAGTCAGTAAAGAAAGATGTGGCTACTGCTGCTTAACATTTTTTATACTTTAAAGAACTCGCAAAAGATGGACATTATTAGATCAGCCTTAGATGCTTAAGGGTACCTTTGAAAGATGAAAGGTCATATTGAGAGATACCAAGTTTGCAGCCCAAACAACAGATACTGTACATGGCTCTCAGAGAGAACAGCCTTCTACATCCTTTTAATATCAGTGCAAAATCATAGGGCTAAACCCAAGCTAAATACAGGTAACTGGGTATGCAGGCTGAGAGCAGAATTTCATTCATTCGCATGTTTACACATACTCATGAAGAAATTCTTTTTAAATATCCAAGATAAGCTCCCCTCCTTCAACGATCAGTAATGATTTTGACAGCAAATAATTCAGCATGAAGTTTTTACTCCACTATATTTCTTCTTAGTGTCTTGGAATTGGTTTAATTTTTTATTTTACATTGTACTGCTAATGGCACGGAGTTGCTTGAGCTGGAAATGCATCACATTGCAATAGCTGTTTTCAAACATCCAGCTCTTGCATGTAGACTGCACCACAACCTGCCCATTAAAATCAAACAGCGCCAAAACACAGTCCATTCCAGCCACTAACCACTTTCCTTTGCTAAGACTCTTAAAATAAACTTTGGAACCTATACAATCTTTCTACTGCAACTCTTTAAGGATTACCTTTAAATTAGAGGAAATTACAAAAGGATATGGAGAAATCTTATTCACTCCTCATTTGATTTGTAGCCTTGAAATCCAAATGTGGTGTACCCACTGATGTACCGTGTTGACTGCTCAGGGTGTTTTGAGGCTTTTTAAGTGTGATAATGGCAATGACATTTCCTTTATTTTTTCATATTCAGAAGGGAGAACTCATTCCTTAAATGCTGCACCAGTACATTGTCTGGAATGGATGGTGTTAGGAATTAAACAAAATAGTATTCAATATCTTCTAATATATTGTGGTGTACAGCTCCAGTGTCATACTAGTTTTTACAAAATAATTAAGGCTGGAATGGTTATGGACTCATTTGGAAACCAAACATTTATTTGTTTTTCAGGAAAGACAAAAAAAAATATTTGTTGTTCAGGCAAGTAATATTCTTCTTTCTGGAACCGCTACTAACCCAATGCTGCAGCAGGGCACTAACTGGCATTACTGAGCTGAAAAGGTTTTTCCTCTGTGGTCAGAAATATTTAGGATCCTTTTTTTTAAAGAACAGACTGAAGAACGCTAGTTTTCTAACCAAATTCTGGCCTAGGATATTGCACTTTCCCTATCTATAATTAAGCCTGTAATGTCAGTCAGATTCTGTATTTACTCCTTGCTCTAAACTCCATGTTACTGCCATCTGCATCCATTAATCACAACTCATGTTATTTCTTTCTATACACATATTCTGTGCTCAGTGTTACCCTTTCCTTAGGTTAGGAACACAGGAATATCAAGTCCTGAGTTCCTAAACATAAATCATCCTCCCCTGTGCAATCACCTATGCCCTTTCAGCTTTGCATCCTTCTTAATCCTACTAAGTACAGCTTCTTACTTCCTGTCTGAATTATTATTCACACTCCTTTTCTACAACTTTTTTCATTGATAACCTTCCTTTAGTTCAGACTAAGTACAATATTTAGGAACAGTGAATACTACACCTGGAGAGCTAAAGAAAAACACAGAGAAAACAATTTATAACAACACAGTGATGCATTATTATTAATACAAAAAGGTACATAGTAGTATGTTGCTCTCCAAAATGCCAGAATGGTATCATTTTTTAAAAGCATCAGGTTTGTATTTTAAATATATTTCCTGTTTCTTTATCTAACCCTTCTTTCTTGCTCCACTCAGTCATTTCAGTTTTAAAAGACACAGGATTTAAAGATGCTTATTTTTTTCTTTTAGTTCTCCAAGATGTCTCTGTTTGGTTATTCCCACTGCAGTTATGTCTGCAGAAGTTGCTGAAATTCAGCAAAGAACAAAATATTGTTTGTGCTGGTTTGTAGAGCATTTTGCAACAAAAGACCTTCTTTAAGTGGACACTTGTTATATTCATAGAAGGCTCTGAAATATGAATGTGGCCATTTTCCATTTTAGTAAATACTGTGCATTCATGGTCCTCCTTTCCCACAGAGTTTTCAACTCCAGTAACCCATGATTTCAATAAAACCAAACAGCATGAATGAGTCAGAATCTGCCCATATTTGAGGCGCTTCCTTTGAACCATCAGTGTCATGTCAACTACTGCATTAATGACAAAAAAAAAAAGCTCCAAAACCAGCATGGTCTGAAGAAATTGCAAGGAATAGATGAACAGTGAGGAATGTGTATTAGTTCAAGTGCAGCAGAGACAGTAACTAGAAGTCATTGCTAATGACTCTTCTGAGATTCATTCTTCCAAATGAAACCAGAGGCAGGATTTTTGGAAAACGTTGTATTCAATATCAGGATTCTTCAGAAGCCAAAGCTCATCACCCCTCTTTGACCCTGGACACTTGGAAGGATGTAGTTTCAGGATAAGCTTCTTATCTAGTGGGAGGTGTCCCTGCCCCTGGGAGGGGGTTTGAACTAGATGATCTTAAGGTCCTTTCCAACCTTAACTATTCTACGATTATGCATACTCTTGGTTTCTATGTTTCGGCAGTTCAATGTAACAGATTTAATGTTTTTCCTAACGTTTTCTTTTTTTTCTGAATAAAATACTGTAACACAAAGACACACATTGCCTTTAAAACAAAAAGTACTTCTTTCTTCGGAGGCTACATTTGTGATTATCATATGGGATGTTGTTCCTCTTGGATGCACTACGGCTAAATTGTTTCCATAGAGATGTTCTGCAGTTCATCTCTCTAAATGTCACACGGGCAGACATTTACATTAAAATGATTGATAAACAGTGCACTCCTAGCTTTACTGAGTCCATGGGACTGAGAACTTACACTCTGTATTTAAAAAAAAAAAACACATACGTCCTTATTATGGATAATGCAGATACGATTTGCAAAAGATGAAGCATTACTTTAGAAGGTTTGTGCTGTGTTCATAAGGAGATGAATTCGGGCTGCCATCTGGAAACTGTACACCAAGAAGACAGAAATGTTTGCTTCCTGACTAAACATGCTGACTAACAGTCTGCGCTTTAACTGCTCTGGGCCAAATCCTTACAGGGAAATCTGCAAAAACCTCCTCTTGACATCATGCAAACCATGAAGGCAGCTCCCAGCGGGAGCGGAGGCCTCCGGGACGAGGGCAGCAGTCCTGCCCTCAAACTGTATCCGCGCTCTTCGGCCAAAAGCAGGGCTCTCAGAACGGCACCAGCGACAGCCGGCGAAGTACACAGGTGCACTTCCACTGAGCATAAATAGCCGTCTTATCAGCCGCGTTTCAGCTCGGGGAGGCGTAAAGAAACTCTTATCACGCCCTATTTTTCCAAATTTAACATTTCTCTTAGCGTTTCACCCTCCACCAAAAGGGCAGCCCCCGTCCAAGGCGCGCATCTGCTCCCTGCTGCGCTGCCGGCCGCGGGCCGTCGGCGGACGACCAAGGGGCGCAGAGGCCCGCCTGGCCCTCCGCCTGCTCGCCTCCTCCAGCTCCCGGCCGTGGGAGCAACGGGAAAGAGGCGGGTCGAGGCGAGGGGCGGTGCAGAGGACGGTGAGGCCCGGAGCGGCGGGGGAGGCCTGTGCGCGACCTCTGCGGTAGCGCGGCGGGGGCTGGCACGGAGGGATCGGGTAGCGGCGGGGGCCGGGGATTAGCGGCCGGTTCAAGGAAGGGAGCAGGCGGTGCATGCCCGTTGCTGGCCGCCTCCCCGCTGGCTGTGTGAACGGAGTGCTGTGAGACAGGCCGCGGAGGCCAGGGAAAGGTGTCCACGTTGGGGTTTTCTGTCGGGGTCCGCTGCTGAGCAGTTGGCCTTCCCGGGGCCTGGCGCTGCCTTCAGCGGCTGCCTCGGCCTGTCCCGCCTGAGTGGCCCGCTTGCAGCCTGGGCCTGCGCTGTGGAGACAGCCCCGGGCGTGGTGGCGTCAGTGGAAGCAACATCCGCTCGGCTGCGTGTTTTTCCTTGTTTCCTTTACTGAAAATGCTGTCCAGAGAATGTCCTTCAAATGCATCCAACTTAAGGAAGTGAAGAAAGGTTTCTTGAGCAGCTAGCAAGGAACTGTGGTGTCACTTGAGGATGTAGCTCTGAGCCATCTGGCACTGTTGGAAGCGTGCTGAAATAAGGCTGAAAGTGTCCACCCATAATGGCCAATAGGTGATAGGAGAAACATACAAATAGTGTGACACGCAGCCTCTAAAAATACTTTTCAACTTGTGTAAACAATTTCTTTAGTATCTTAACAGCTTGGATCTGTCTTGAGGTGACATTTTCAAGGGAAGGCTTTTTCATTTCATGATTGCCTGTGGAGATGGCAGCAATATGTTGCTGTGTTGTAAATCGTGTCTCTGTGCAAAGGGAGAAAATGATGCCATATTTCTGAGGAAACGGTGAATATAGGGAGCACGACCTTCCAATAAGATAAACTAGTGAAGGTAGTAGCATAAGGGCAACATGTGCCGACCAAATTAAATTGTATTACTTCTGCAGCTTGAATTGCCCTTCAGTAAGGGCTATCTAGCAAAAAGGACCTTTGAATAGCGTCAACAATTGCAGTTGTCTCTGCTTGAGTTGCAGAGGCAACCATTATGTTGTAGTATCTTGGCAGCTTCAGGAAGTGCTGCTGGTTTGACATCTGGTAGCTTATAAGCTTTGGAGGCGTGTATGCTGCCAATCCACTTTGCAAAGTATGTGCAAAGATGAGCAAAAAAAAAAAATAAATGTATGCCAATTCATTGTTTGCTCTTGACATAGGAACATACAATTGTAGAATAATTCAGCTTGAATGGGGCCTCTGGAGTTCATCTACTTCAACTCCATGCTCAAAGCAGTGCTGTCAGCAAAGTTAGAGCAGGTTGCTAGAGGCCTTGTCTGGTTGAGCTATGTCTTGAAGGCTTTAAAATGGAGTTGAAAGCTGTGTCTGAAACTTAGACAGATTTGGAGCTAAGTGCCCTGAAGTTTGGAAGGCTACAGTTTTAGTCTGAATGAAGCATGCTCTTCCATAGTTCTTCCTGGAGAAGCTTATCCTCTAAGTAAGCAAGAAAGGTGAAGAGAGAAAGAAAAAAAGATAATAAGATAAAAATACCTGTGCTGTTGTACTTTTCAGAGGTGTCTTCTAAATGTCATCTATGTTTTCCTTAAGTACTCAAAAATATACTGGCATCCTTTAAGAGGAAAAAATTATAGAAACTAAATGGTTATATTAGTTATGGCATTGAACTTTTCACCTGCTAGTGCAAATAAATAATTTCAGCTGACACTGATGGCCCTGTGTAAGCTGCAGATAAAAGCACATCAGCAGATGCACTTCTCAATGTCCTGAAGACTCCAAAGGTAACACTGGAGGGTAAAACAAGATGAAAGGATGTGCAGCAGCTCGGCTCCTCCTTTTGTGCAGAGAGTGTAGTCGCAACATCCTTTACAAGACTTGGCAAAATTTCTGCCATCCTATTTCAGTTTTTTTCCTCCAGACAGTAGCTAATCCACCTACACTGGGAAATGTCAAGCTACATTAAGATGCCATTTGAGTCAGTATAAATAGCATTACTTCAACAACAGGATTGCATGTGTATCTCTATAAATATGTGCCTTTATACTCACAGCATATTAAGTATCCTGCTGCCATTTGAAGGTAAATTTCCAAATGCTTTTCTTGTATTTAGTCTTTTACATGTGTCTTAAGATTTTGTATGCAAAGATCATATTGCTATAGTTGTCCTTAGAGCTGCTTTTTCTGTGAAAGTCACAATCTCTACCTAAAGTGTGTGTGTAGTACTTCCTGTTGAGTGTAACCTCAAGATTAATCTGCCACTCAAAGAAAAAGGTATTTTTGGGATTAAAAAAAGTCTTTGCCTTTCTTTTTGTAGTGATGTGGAATTAACTGAGAAACTTTAGAGGCAGCTTCTTCCTTTGTTATCCACTGAAAAAAAAAATGAGCCTTTATTCAAATTTTATATCAGCTAGAGGAATCCCTATGGTCATGATCCTATATTGATCCCACTGTGTCATCTATAAAATCTCTGTGCCAGTTCCTGGCACTCAGGAAGCGGGGCAGCGTGTTGCAACAGCTTCTTCTGCCAATTAAGATTTCATCTAACCCCTGCTTTTTCACTCATCCTAGTGTGACCCCCCCCCCCCCCCACTTTGGCTACAGGAGTAAGAAATATTCTGATACCGCATCTCCCTAAAGTGTCAGGTCTCTCAAATTCAAGTCCTCATAACCTTTGAGTGCAGTATTGTATGGTTTTAGACATGCTTTTCTGGGAAGCTCATTATGAAGCACACGATAGTGATATATGTATGTGTGCATCTTTTGTTATGTTACTTCATTCATGGTTTACGGCAGTTTTCCATGTTATTGTACAGTATACTTCCCTCTTCTCTCCAGCTTATGAGAGATGGATAAGTAGGGTCATTTAAGTTTAAGATTTCAGAACTAGGTCGGTATTACAGAGTAATAGAATAGTTTGGGTTGGAAGGGAGCTTAAAGGTCATCTAGTTCAGCCCTCCCTACCATGGGCAAGGACATCTTCCACTAGATGTGTTTCTTCTAGTTCTTCAAAGACATATTCCACTAGTTGCTTAATACTCCACGTTTAATTCCACTCTGATTTCAGAATCTGCCAGGTCCCTCAGCAAGACAATTTCACAAAAAGAGGCATCTTCAGAACAAAGATGAACATTGGGAAAACTTACAGTACCTTTAATGTCAGCAATGGAACAGATCTAGCTATTGGCTTTACCTCGTCCACAGTAGCTGTCCTTCTATTTGGGACAAACTTTGTGCCTGTTAAGAAGTTTGATACTGGTGATGGTAAGCTTACTTATATTCTTTGATTGGTTTTGGTATTTTTGCTAATAGGAATAATATTTTTACAGCAAATATGAGAGTTTCTGTAGTTAGATTTATAAACAACCATAATGTTTTAATTTTCTTTGCTATTATTGTGGTATAAAGCAGTAATGTATTGGTTTAGGATGTGGCAGATCTTTAGGAGAGCTTTTTTATTTGGTGTTATGCACTTCAAGAGTGCTGATGTGCATTTCATAACCATTTCACAATGAAAGTTTAAATTTCATTTTTTCTACCCTTGTGGGGATTCTCAAATAAATACATTATTTATATTGTAAAAGTTGTTGAACTTCAGAGTATTGCCTTTCCATTGGGGACCTATCTTAAAATCCATCAAAAATTGAAATTTCAATTTGATCTGGTGAGTCAGTGAGAGGAAACAGTCACTTCTATTTCCTAATTGGAATTTTAACACTTTACTGGGTTTGTGTTGAATTTACACATTTATGTGATGCATAGTCATTTAACAGATCCCTAGGTGAATAAATCTGCCATTGCTAGACTTCAAAGCAAAAGTCTTTGCTCAGCTGGCATGAGGTCAACTGGTCTGCCTTGCTGACTCTTACAGAATCTACAAAGGTAGAAGAGGTCGATCGAGAATTTTTCTCATCCTCAGTGTCCTGGATTAGTGGAAAAGCCTGAGCCCTGACCTTGAAGGAATTTTGTCCTGTGCAGTCATTTGTGTTACCTGCTACTAGGGCGATGGGAGAAGTTTGCAGTAACTGAACATCCTCTTTGTCAGAAGCCTATCAAAAGTTTCATGTGTTTGAGAATCAGGACTTTTTTAAACTTTATCCAGCAAAATATCTTTTGCAGCTACGTATAAAGAATGCATGGTAAGGAAAAGATTGACAGAATTATAACATCCCACCCTAAAATGTATCTTTTGAATATATTGTAACATGATTCCCTGAAATTCAGAAAGGAGGTGGGCAGCTTTCACTTTGTACTATTTTATCAAAAGCATAGTATGTCAAGAGATTCACACATGCAGTATTCTACAAGTTCTCTTTTGTATGCATTTGATTTTTTTCCATAGGCATATTCTTCCAATGGATTCTCTGTGCTTCTATATGGATAGTTTCTTTGGTGGTCAATTTAATCCGGAATTGCCCACGGTTTTGGCCTCTGGCTATGGTTGGAGGTTTTGTGTGGGCTACAGGTAAGGATAAAAAAGTTCTGTTTCTTGAAACACAAAGTAATCCTAACTCTTCATAAAAAAAACAGTGATAAAAATTTGTCAGTATATAAGGTAATAGTTACTTGGTAGCTATTTGGCTTTTTAAAGTTTTTCTGTTACTGGAGCTGTACCCTTATGAAAAACATTATTTGATTATGCTTATTTTATACAGCAAATTCACAGAAAAATAACTTTCAAAATGATATTGAAGAAAAAAACATGTTTAATGTATTTATTTTTATAAAACGCTATTTTATACCACCTTTGGTTGCCTAAATATCTTTTCCTTCTGAGCAGTCACAAAATCTAAAGCAAAAATATACAGGATTGGATTCTAGTTCTTCACTGATTTAAATTTCGCTTTTTGTCTTCTAGGCAATGTTACAGTTGTCACTATTGTTAAAACTATTGGCTTAGCTCTTGGTCTTTTGATATGGGCTTCTTTTAATTTGCTGACAGGTTGGGCAAGTTCAAGGTAAGTTAGTTTAAATCTCAAGTCATACATAATTAATATTGCCTGTTCATCATTAATGTCTGCAGTGAAAACACTATCACCAATAAGGGGATTTATCATGCATACAAGATCTTTTTCCATCACAATGGAAAGTATGCAGGTTAATTATTCTATCTTTTTGTGTTTCCTATGTCTCATTTGGAAGATGAATGCCCAGTGATGTTCACTAACATAATTGAGGGAACAAATAATGTATTTGTTAAATGTAAAACTAGTACACTGCTTGTATTTTTTGTTCTACAGCATGGACTGATAAAATAATTTAAATCAACTTCATTTTTTAAACAGATTTTAAAAAATCAATGTAAATTAAATTTAGTTTTGAGATTATTTTTGTAAAGTAGGTGTAGCCAGCAAGCCAGCTGAAGCACTGATCTGTTATTGAAAATATAGAATCATAGAATCATAGAATAGTTGGGATTGGAAGGGACTGTCTAGTTCCAACCCCCCCTGCTCTGGGCAGGGACACCTCCCACTAAACCATGTGACCCGGCTATGTCCAACCTGGCCTTGAACACCACCAGCGATGGAGCATTCACAACTTCTCTGAGCAACTCATTCCAGTGCCTCACCACACTTACAGGAAAGAATTTCTTCCTTATATACAATCTAAACTTCCCCTGCTTAAGTTTGAACCCATTACCCCTTGTCCTCTCATTACAGTCCCTCATGAAGAGTCCCTTCCCAGCATCCCTATAGGCCCCCTTCTGATAGTGGAAGGCTGCTATGAGGTCTCCACATAGCCTTCTCTTTTCCAGGCTTAACAGCCCCAACTCTCTCATCCTATCTTCATACGGGAGATGCTCCAGTCCCCTGCTCATCCTCGTGGTCCTGCTCTGCACTTGTTCCAACAATTCCATGTCCTTTTTATGTTGAGGACACCAGAACTGCACACAATATTCCAAGCGAGGTCTCACGAGAGCAGGGTAGAACTGAAGCAGAATTATTTTTTATGAGAAAATATTTCCAAGACTGGGTTATAATTTAAGTATTTGTATGCAGTCAAGGCAACTAAGTGAAACTGATTAAGTGTTCCAGGTTTGGTTGGTTTGGAATTGATCCAGAAGAAGTATCAAGACCAATCTTAAATTATGTCGGAGCTGGGCTTTCACTATTAAGGTAAAAATCTATTCTTATAATAAATACCTATAATGTAAAATATATATTTAATAACCATGGGGACAATTTAACTAGAGAGTATACGGTTTGAAGTTTTTCTTGGAAACTGATTTACTGCAGAATTTATGAGCTCTCCATATGTAGCTGGTCGTAATAGAAACATGTATAATACCCAGTACAGTGGTGAAATGGTTGTTCATAAACACAGAAATATATTTTCATGCTGGTAGGCATGTTCAAGGCAAAGCAGTGATTTGCTAATTATCTCCTTAGCAAAGTAGTTCAAATGGTTCAGTTTCCACAAATTTTGCAAGAGGAAACACTGACTAGAAGAATCGTGGTGAGGAAACTCCTCTGAGATTTCTTATCTGACTTCACTCAGTCAGGGGTATAAATCCTTCCCAGTTCCTTTAGGGTCCATGAAAAGCCAGAGGCTTTGCATTATTTCTTGTCCTTAATAGCTCCCTGTCTTGTAACTGTTAAACTACACTTACAGCAACTCCCAAACAATGGCTTCCTTTAGGATCTTTCAGAAGGCCTTCTACTCTTATGTTCTATTTATATGATTTGTATGAGTGCACGTTGGTCCAAACACATAGGAAAGATGGTCTTTGATATGTAGCAGTGTTCTTGCTTTCTGACTGGGTGGCCAGGAAGGTCTTTCCAGAAACATAACAGTGGTCCTAAATCCAAGGAGCAGTAGGCTTGCCATAAGCATGCTAAGCAGTAGCTGAATGTAATGCCTTTAGGAAAAGAAGTTTGTTAAGAACATGGAGACGATGGAGCCATTCTTGATTGCTAGGAGAGAGCCAGTGCCTTAGATTAATGAATTTTGCTTCCACTCTTCCTCTTTTCTAAGAGCCTGCAGCTATTTACCCATTACCATTACATGTAGCATGTGATTTTGTGACGTACTTAGAAAATAGTAGCAGTACAGTTATTCCTGTCTGATGAGTTCATTAGGCTCACCAGCTGCTTCCTGCCTGTTTCTGAGATATCATGGAGAAGTGTTCAACAGGGAAAAAGATCATGACCAAACATGTTTTCCTGGCAAGCTGCACAACGCCTGTGTATGTTGCTCTGCAGAGTTCAAAAGCATGTATTTCATTATAGCATCCTTTGTGGAACCTATATATGGTTTTCTAGTCCCCCTGGAGGAAGCTGACATCTTTTTATACCTACCCTTATTCCTTTGGTAGGAGATGAATCATTCTTCAAATGGAGACATTCTGTTCACAGTTTTGAGAAGGAATTCCTGTATCATTAAAATATCTTTTGTAAAAATAAAAACCAGATCCTGTGCATTCTGATTGCACATAATTACCTGCAAACAGTAAAGTTACCCTTTCTTCTTTGTTTTACTCAGTGCACTGGAGCACAACTGAGCAATACCTCTTCTCCTTCCACATATGCATGAGGCCCTGTAGGAGCAGTATTTCCTCACTCACATAGGACAGATGACTAAAAGCTTTTTTCCTTGAGCACAAACCCAGTGCTATGCATGTTTAAGCTGTTCCATACAGAATAATCATGCAGATTTTCCATTGTATGTGTGGTTTAGTACAAAAAGACAGTGTTAACTAAAGCAACATTGTTGACATGTGGTTGTAACTACACACTGTAAAAAGGAGACATTTCAATCCTGTTATATAGAAGAGAGATCTGTGAAGTGATACAAAGGCTAATTTATTTACTTGCTTTCACTTAAGTTGCTTGTTACGACTATTAAAAGCAATTGCATTTTTAAAATATATTGCAGTGACTCTAAGGCAATAATGAAAATAAAGTAATATGCCCCCGAATACAACTTTTCTCTCTGGACACTACCTGTTATGTCTTTAGGAGCTGACCTGGTATTTATTTGTCTTTTTTTCTCTTCTAAGTGCTGTCATATTTCTTTTTATAAAAACTGAAATCCAGAGTTCTTCAGCTTCATTAGAAAGCACACCTTTACTGAGAGAAAGTGTAAGTACAGTTGTTATTTTACAGCAGTGAAAGTACATATCCATTTAAAAACAAAACAAAAAAAAGTGATTAATGTTAACCAGATTTGCTAGCATTTATGGTAGACTACATAAAACTGCATAATTATGCTTTGATTCCAACCCTAAGTATTCTATGATTATATTTAATTTGAAAATCTTGTATATACAACAAAATGTGATCAACAGAAAAGGTTTTTCCAAGTGTTTTTTCTCTATTGTGAGGTGTAAATAACATAGAAGTCCCTTTTCATTATGACAGAGTATATAAAGACAGTGTTACTTTCCTATCTGAGAAGAGGAAGCAAGTTTAATTAAAACTTTACAACTGGGAGGGTACTTAGATGAAAGGCAACAATCTATAACTGTTATCCACCAGATCTTTGCCATGTTATTGAGCGAGGAGAATGTCTAGGAGAATTCTCAGCATCAGCTGTGGCACAGATTGGAGGTGCACGAGGGGTGCCACATTGGCAACAGAAGATGGAGAGCAATAGGCTCCTACTACCATTGTCCCTTATTCTGTAGGTCAGTGTTCAGTTGCTACCTGAACAGAGACTCCCTCAAAGTTTTATAGGTGTGCTCGATGCTCACTAGAGGTTCAAGTCTGCAAGACAAATCATAGAAGACAAGCCAACTACAGGATTAGAATAAAGCGATGTTGCAATTTCTTTATACTGCAGACGGCCCTTAATTTCCCTGTTTGCAAATAGTCCTAATATTCTGATAATAACACCAGAGCTATCAACAAAAGTGAAACCCACATTGTAAATAAAATCTATAGATTAAATCATATATCAAACTTAAGAAAGGACAAGTTCTGAAAGTCAGATCTACCCATATACAGATTGAAACAAAATGCTAATGAGTGCTCTATTATGTAGTAAACCCAAAGTGCCTATCCAAACTTACAGACTTCAAGGTAGGTAGAACTAATTATTAGTTGTTTTATTAAAATAAAATAATTCTACTTTCTTCAGAGTACTTCTGTAAATTTTTGTTTCTTTATTTTCTTTTTATTAGAGAAAAACTGCTTAATAAAATGTTTGAGATTTTTTTTTTTTAAACTAAACTTGTGTGAAAACTCTTGGGTTTTAGCAGTCCATTAATGTTTCTGAAGATACCTCTGATGATTCATGGGTGAACAGACTTTCTCCAGCAAAAAAGAGACTCATGTAAGTTATTCACATTTCTCTTACTGATGCAGGCAAAGTAGCCAGAGAAAGCAACTGAACACAGCATAAACAGCAGAATTTTCATCTTGTGTTTTTTCTAGCACAGTCATGCACTAATAAATTACAGGTTTTAAGGTGCTAGTATAGTGTGCATACCTATGTATGAATAGCTGCACAACTAATTAAGTTGTTTCCTTTGTACTGTTGAGTGTGGTTTACCTTACAATTAAGTATTAGTTACTACTGTAAAAGAACAAAGATTTGACAAAGTAAATATCAATAGCAACTAATTATAGAACTGCTTTTTATCACCTGGTTGAATAGCACTTCAGCACGGAAGGAGCCTATGCAAATAGCATGATCCTGGGTGTGGTTTCCAAGTGAACACACTTCTGGAGAAGACATGGTAGTGTGGTAGGGAGACAGAAGCGCTTCAAGGTAGGAGCATCAGCTAGCAAGAAGCCAGCATGGGAAATGGGAACAGCCAACACTGCCAAGAATGCAATAATCTGGGGATTAAAGAGGCAGTGGACCTCAGGAGAGTTACAAAGAATATATAGACTGCAACAGTGAAGCTGGGGGTGGGAGCATTTTAATTTGTTTGTTTGTTTGTTTGTTTTCTCCTAGGTTTGCTTTCAGGAAATCCTAGCTAGTTGGTTTTTCTTGTCATCAATCTATACTGCAGACTTTTGGGGCGGGAATTGTCTGTGTTACTTGGCCACAAAGCATAGGAAAACTAAGTTACTGTGTTGAACCATTTCTACACTAGAAAATAAAAATATGCTAAAATTATTATTTTTATGGTGTTACTAGCAATTTTTGGATCATACACAGTCTTTAACTGCAATACTGGATTTGTCTTAAATGTGTTATTGACTTTTCTAATTAACACTTGGCTATTTTTTCTGAAATTTGCTCTTTTTAAAGAGGATGTAGTCTAGCTGTAGTAGCTGGAATACTCTATGGTTCCAGTTTTGTACCAGTACTTTACATCAAGGATCATGGAAGAAGAAACGAAACTGCATACGCAGGAGCAAGTCAATTTGGTAAAAGCTGATAGATCACTTCTACCTTATTTTGTCAGTCTGTTGTGTTCTCCTGCTTTTTCAGAGGCATAAATTGAAATTCTTGATAAGCTTGAAAATACGCTGTACAGCGTACCAGTTTTGCACTGTTACATGTTGTCATAATCATATATGAGCACTAGCACTCTCTTTCTCTCAGAGGTACATTGCACTGTTAAAAGAACAGTGAGAAACAGCCCAGAGGATACCACGCTTCACTCATAGCTATATTCCAGAAGGTATTAAATACCAGCAATCTCAAAATACAAAGTTTATGAACATGAGGTAAACAAGGGCACAAGCTTTCCAGTTGCCAAGTTAGTACATCAGTAAAGGAAAAGAAGGTTGATCATAACTCATGCATAGAAAAGATGTATTACAATATAAGTAACTAAAACCTTGTAGGTTTTGAAGAAAAAACCTTTTTACATAAACTTAATTACAAATTTCAAACATTTCCACAGAAATTTTTTTCTTAAGATTTAGTGTACCGTCTTGTCAGGTAATGCCAGCTGCAGTTTAAGAGCAGCAAATTGCTGAGACGGCGTAGTACTGCCGTTAAGAAATTGTTATGTCACATACAATTTCTCTTGAATATTGCAGCCTGTATATACCCCAGCTAGACATAAACAGATGTTAACATTACTATAACTGCCTGTCCTGTTGAAAATTTACAACTCCAAGGAGACAGCAATCACCTTGCCACATATAATCATAGAATGGTTTGGGTTGAAAGGGACCTTAAAGGTCATCTAGTTCCAACTCCCCTGCCATGGGGAGGAGCACCTTCCACTAGACCAGGTTGCTCAGAAACAATCTCTTTAACACCTACTAAGTCCATAAAGGATTATCGTTATTGTTTATAGCGATCAATATTGTAATACATTCCTCAGGATAACAAAAAACCAAAACTGTGCTATGTCTAGCTTCCACAGTATGTGTAGTTGTCTTGCACTTAAATATACAGAGAAGAAATAAGGCTATATACAGGAGTACAAATGTAGATGGTCGGGAGACGATGCAATTATGTAAAATTCGTCCCCAAGTTTTCTAGCCTTACCTGAGGATTTTCTTAAGGTTTTAATAAATTATTCAGTACTTTGACTAAGAGAGTGCCAAAAATAACAACTCAGAGAAATGTATAAAAGCCTGTCATAAATGCTAAGGTTAACACAGCAATTAATTCACGTTTAATATATATGTAATTGACCACATCAATCCAGTCAGACTCGGAGATATGTTGGTCACAATCACAATTGAATTTGAGTTGTTACAAGTAGCACAGTATGGGGGTTTTATCTATGAATGCTGTCAGTGAAATTAGTTAAAATTAATAACTGATGGTTTAGACTAACGTAATGTTATTATTTCTGTTTTAGATTTGGACTATGTTTTTGCACACTTCAGTGGAATATTTCTTACAAGTACTGTCTACTTTTTGATCTACTGTGCAGTCAGAAAAAATAAACCTAATGTTTATCCCCAAGCCATTTTGCCAGGTATGACTAGTTTTCAGGTTATAAATTAAGTTCAGTAACTTGTGACTGTTTACAGTAATTAGTTTAAGTTATGTGTTGGAATTGTAGTTCACCATTTAAGTCACTTCATTTGACTTTTGTCTCTTTTGAATCATAGAACCATAGGATAGTTAGTTGGAAAGGACCTTAAGAGCATCTAGTTCCAAGCCCCCTGCCAGGGGCAGGGACACCTCCCACTAAACCATGCTACCCAACGTTCTGTCCAACCCGTTCTTGAACAGTGCCAGGGATGGAGCATTCACAACTTCCCTGGGCAACCCATTCCAGTGCCTCACCACACTTACACTAAAGAATTTCTTCC
This sequence comes from Forpus xanthops, assembly GCA_032466535.1. Lineage (NCBI taxonomy): Eukaryota > Metazoa > Chordata > Aves > Psittaciformes > Psittacidae > Forpus > Forpus xanthops. The sequence goes on along the minus strand of JASSUY010036861.1, from coordinate 44,163 downwards.
TCAG
>JASSUY010036861.1:15289-44059 GCA_032466535.1 Forpus xanthops | reverse complement strand
TTATTATCTTTATCCTGCATACCCACCAAGTCCTTGCCAGAGCCATGTGAGCTGGAGCCTGCTCCTCCTAACACACCAGCAGCACACTGTTCATCTGTGTCCCGGCCGTGGTCCTGGGAGGTAGTGAGGGGCAAACTGGTATCACAAAGCTTTGCAGTAACTATCCACCTACCATCGTAAACACTGCACTGTCTCACTACAGCCCCTTCGGCCCGGAGCTCCCTCTGCTATGTGCCTCAGCAGTGGCTCTGCAGGTTGGGGAGCAGTCTTTGGCAGGGAAGTAAGATAACCTGGAGACAAGTATCTTCAAAGTGCTGCAATAGAGTTTACCGGAGCTTGTCCAGCCATACCCAAAGGCACAACTTCGAGAGAACCTGTTGCACAACTGTAACTTATTGCCTAATTTGAATTGCAGAACTTGACTGCACACATTACAGTGCGAGGCCAGTATTTTTAGGACTGGCAAGTAGGGCCAAAAGAACATTATGGTATTAGGTTATGTATTACGCATACATTATTTATTGTGATTTAATGAATTCCCTAGGAGACTGCAAACATAGGACCTCCCATGCTGCTTCCACAGTAATTTTGGGGACTTTAGCTGTTACAAAATTCTATACAGAAATAGCTCAGTTATCTCAGGAGAAAGGATGACAAAGTGCCGTGCAGCCTGGTTGCACTAGCACAGCCTAATAGAAATCAGCAGTTCACACTACATTACATGGAAGAGGTTGGGGAAAGCACCTCATGGCTCCTTCCCAGCTTGCAAATCAAGGCACTGCTAGAGATGGATGCTAATGAATGGCCATTCATTATTTAATAAGCTCGTCATAAAAAGCCTGCAGCTGCACTGCAGTTACCTGCCAGGACTGTTACCCACAGTGCTGAAAACCCGACCAGGAAAAGGAATGAAGAGCATCTCCTAGGTCCTCCAGGAATACTACCCGAAGAGAAACATGATGGCCCAGATGGTGTCAGTGAGGGAACCACTTCAAGCACAGGTCTTCAGCAGACATCGGCAAGCAGGAGCACACACGTCCTGTCCTACAACTCCACTCACCAGCTTCAGCCTCATACAGAACATCCCCATGTCTCTTCTCCCCACTTACTCCATTACTCCTACACTCAGGTTTCTTCCAGCCCTACCCACCTGTCCTAATGCACTCACCCTCCACACTTTCCTCTGAGAGCAGCAACCTTCTGCGTTTGTTCAGGGCAACAGCTAGTACCCAACAGCTTACACCATCACAGCAAGGTCTGCTATGTCAGAGTGGTGACCATAACCACCTTATCCTCACCCTGGAAGTCTGTACAACAAATATCACCCAAAATGGAAAAAATCCTGCTTTGAAATTTACACATTCATCCACACGATAAAAAAAAATACTGGGATAAAAACCCTGAACCATGCAGACAGACAAACCTGGCCCATGCACGGGGAAGGTCATACAAGATTCACACTGATGCCTTATCGAAGCGATGACATCTCATTGCGAGAGAATGGCAGAGGTCTGGGGCAACTCTGCAAGATCCCTCTTACTCACCAGTGTCCCCATGAGCCTGCACATCCTGGTGAATGAGAGCAAAAACAAGCCCAAAGAACTTGTGGCTGCTCACAAGGGACTGCTGCAGATCAGGATAAAGGCTTGTCAAGGTGCTTTTTCGTTGTATGGTTGTTTTTCTTGGGTTTTGTTTGTTTATTTGGTTGAGTTTTTTACCCATTTTCACAAATATTTTGAACTCTGAATCCTGTTTGACAGAGTGCTTTTAGCTGCATGGTTTGACTAACCCCTAGCTCCTTCTGTGGCCATCACTTGTTCCTGTGCCAGTTGCAGTCTCCCTCATTTGTTATTCAGGTTGCTTTTACATGGCGGTTTCTTCGCTGAGCTGTAGGTTGCATATGGCTCAGTACCAGCAAACTGTTGAAACAATCTAAGTGACTGAAGTCCATAAATGAAACAGAGAGGAAGCAGTGCTGTGTGTTCTCCATAGTTCTGATTTTAACTCTTTCAAAAAGCAGTTAAAAATGTGATCCTGTATTAACATATTTCATTATTAAATACCTAAAGGAAGGTAAAAATGGTCGTACCAGGCTGCTGTGATGGAGCAATCTGACACTCAGAGAAACATGCAGTCCCAAGAGGGAGGTTTCTGAAAGGGTTAAACGGATAGTGAGTGTTTTTTGTATTAAAATACTTGGAAATCCCAACAGGACGCAAAAGTAGAACCAGATCGTGGGGGTTCATTCCTCCTGTAATTGACTGTACTGTGAAAAACAGTTTTGTGGAGGAGCAAAGCACTGATTGAATTTCTTTCATCCTGAAAGAAGGCAGAGCACAGGCACAGATCCTGAGAGAGGTGCTGCTGGGGCCACGGAGCTGAGCCAGGCACAGGGTCCAGCATCAACCCCCTCTAATCATATCCAGGGTGTAGGCAGACCACAAAGTTTCCTCAGCGATGAGTACAGCAAGGTTCAAAGCTCAACCCAGATCTAAGCATACTCTAGTCCTCAGAACCACTTCAGCTCATAAGCACATCTTTTATTATGAGTTTACCAAGACCAGAGGATAGCAGATTTGAATTAAAGGTTTCAAAGTCCAGCTTTAAAAACAACTTTGTGGGGAGACTTAAGTAAAGCTGCCACTGGAATTTTAGCTTAAAACCTTGTAGGAAATCAGCTGAAAGTCTGTTACGCTCTGTAATTTAACCAGGCTTCTGGCACAATTCATGTTACTCATGAGTGTAATTCAAAGCTCTGATGCTGCATCAATAGTTCAAAAGATAAACTTGAGAAAATAAACCCAAAACACACAGAAAGCAGTCAGTGAATAAATCAAAGGTTAATACAGCTCTAAATCCTCTGTAACAAGCACGACAGACTCTTTGCGGGCAACTTCATCCTAAGAACCTCAAAAGGCAGAGACTGATGGAAGTTTTTGATAAAACCAAACCTCAGACACGTTTCCTTTTGCCTACATTCAACCACTCAGGTATCTGAAAGCTGAATCACAGCACCTACTCACGGCTCTGGCAATGCCGAGCTGGGCTCTATACACCACCACAGGGTCTGGAGGCTGAGGCTGGGCTGGGTCCTGTGGGTGATGGTAATGCCACTACATGCTGACAGCAGCCAGGGCTTCCTGCCACCCTCTGTGTGAGAGGAGAAGGCCTCTACCAGCAGCTGCAGACAGATGGTCAGTGAGGAGAGCCATCCAAACTTATGGTAGGCTGATTAAAACCCATTGAGGGGAGAAAAAACAAAACACTTTCCTCTTTTGTCCCTTGCATTTTGGAGGCAAAAGCCAAGAATTTATTTGTTCTCACTGATGCCACTGATTTTAAGCTTTTTTTTTTTCCTTTAAGTTTGAAAACCCAAAATGCTCATTTAAAACTCATAACCTGACAAAACACTGAGTTTTCCTACACTGAAGTCCTATAGGAAACACCTACTGTCAGCCAAGCACTGACATGACGTGACTCCCATCAATACCTTGCTGCAGAATGATAGCAAGCTTAACAATCCAGAAAGGAACAGAAACCACATTTTAACAAACCATCAATTTCCACTAGCAGGGAAATCTGCAAAAGGTAACAGGGCACACCTAGAACAGTCCTTTCCTAGTACACAGCCAAAGCTTCTAGCTACCTGCTATTTGAGTTTCCTGAGGTGAAGCTTGCACCACAATGACCACTGACGTGCTGTCCATCCTGTTCCTTTTTCAGCCCATCTGTATGCCCACTCTCTGCAACATCCAGTGGTAAAAAGATTCAGAGGTTAATGGTATGTTGTACAAGAAAAGTGAGTGCCTGCTGCCTGTTCGTCTCCTGTTCTGGATTTGTGTGTCAACCTAACTTCAAAGTCTGCTGTCTTCACACAAGTTACTTTAGGTAGCTCTCATCTTTACCACCTTCTCCAGGCCTCATCTAGTGCTGTTAAGTGAGCTAAATGGAAAACAATGTTCAACAATCAGGCAAATCAAGGATTTACACAGTTACCATGTTTTACCCTGCTTACCACTGATCGATGAGTTAACGTTTTCTAAAAGAAAGCATGTCTCCCTTGCAGGAAAAGGAAATTTAAAACTGCTTTTGCTTCATGCCCCCTTCTTTATGTTTCTTTTTTTTGCATGACAGAGGGAGCAGGAAGAAAAGCCCAGACATCCCCACCAGGGCTGTCTGCCCTCCATCCATCCAACACGCCTTCACACTGAATTTCATCTATCATCTCCTGTAAAAGCACCTAGTGTTACAAAGTTCTTCGGCAACTGTCATCCAGCTTCACATCTAAGCAGTATTTTTACTTCTTTGTAGCACAGTTTTCCATTTGTTTTTCACTCCACAAAACCACTGAAAATAACGACAAATCTTTATAATCTCTTTTTTTTCCCATTGCGAAAAGTTAGTTTTTATCTTTTTTCATCCTTCACCTATCAACTCATGGACCTCTTCCCCCAGTGACAATAATCACATCTTTGTTTAAGAGCTGCTCATGAAGAATCTTTGAGAAGACACTGGGAAGTCCACTTCCTGCATGAACCTGCCTGTGGGCTGGCTGACAACTTCAATAAACTATCAGTGCTGGAGAATCTTCCCTTTCCCAAGTCTGTCCTTTCTCTTTCTATCCATATGCCTACAAAGACTCTTCCCATTATGGTTTCTATCATTTTGCTGACTTACTGCTTTGCAGTTTCAGTTCAGTGCACGTTACTGCGAGGAGTCTGCCATTTCACATGCAGGTTCCTGCACAGCCCTTAAGTGAAGAGCCCTGGAAACCCCAGTGACTTCTGCCCTCACTGGTACCTCTGTCTGAGACCATCTCTTGGATTTATCCTGCTACAAGGATTTCTTCAGCTCTTCTCTGGAACATTGGTGAGAAGAATTCATTCCTCCTTCCGCTCCCCATACTGTGGTCCTTCTTCCCTTTTCCTTTTTCTATCTCTTCTTGAAATATTTTCCTATTTAATCATGTTGGACTTTCTGTGGACTTTGGCAGGGTCTCCCCTCCACTCTGTTTTCAGCCTTTTCTCATGCGTAGCATACATTTAATACAAGCACCTACTGAGGATTTAAGAAAATCCTCTGTGAACTGCACACATCACATCCTTTTAATTTCTCTAACAGTAGCTCACCCATTTTCAGGTAGTTTTAACTTCAAAGCTAAAGTATTATGGTACAACATTGCATACAATATTACATGCATCATCTAGGATTAAAAATTTTGGGGGATTTTCCAACAAGTTTCTTCATGTTGACACATAAAGCCTCTCGAAGCTCAGTTACTGCCTCCCCTGCTATCATGATGCTCCACTATTTGCAAAGGGGTAGCTAGAAAAGAGTCTCCTATTGCACTTTCTACACTGCAAGCTGTTGACTCTCCCCTTGCAGATCACAGCCTCTATCCAGGTCTGGTAACTGGTAATACAGCCTTGAATGCTTTCATTTGTGTAATGTAAAATCACTGCCAAGGATTGTATAGTATTTTACTGGAGTCAAGCAGTTAATGCGCACTTTGACCCCAACTCCTCCATGTTCTGCAGCGTTGTTGGGGTTATCTTCGTTTCCACCAGCTTTCTCAGTTGCCAATTTGATAAGTAGCTTCATTTAAGACCAACAGGCTCATCACAGCTCTTTGATTAATACTGCATAGCACATATGCTTTTGGTTTTGGTCTCTCTCATGTATTGTACTAACTGAACTCCTAAGCTTGGGTCTAAACCACAGAGCAGTGTCTTGCTGCAGTTCCTCCAGCTCAGCCCTGCTGTTCTCAGGAGATCCATGCTCCTGCTGTACCTGTGGGAGAGGGAAGGTGAGAGACAGGCTCCTCAGTGAACCAGGAACTCCTACCACCTTGCGCTGGGTTTGCAGCTCCACCTCCTGCTCACCTTCTCACAGGTCATCTTTGCTTCTTTCCAAGTCAGCACAGATCCACAAAGCTTCATTACCACCAGTATCCCAAATACTAGCATTAAGAAGTCATTTTCCTGAACACTCTACAACTCCCAGTTAACAAAGAACCTCTATGCAGGGTAATCCAAATCATGTAACCCAAATCCTCTCCTTCAGACTGCCAATCCCCTAGAAAAGTTAACTCAGCACTTGGAAAGACTGAAAAGGAAGACACTGAATGAACTCATTGAATGCATCCATTTGGCAGTCTGGCCAGCAGTGTGTTTCTTCAGCAGTTCTTTGTTTAAACTTCTTCTGAGTTGCAGGTTTTGAACTAAAGAGTTTCAGGAAGTTGTAGGAAATGTCCAAACTTGGCTCTTGCTCGAGCAGATTAATTCCTTCTGGAAATTCCACCTGTGCAATAGATGCCGGGAACTCATGCCTGACCTATTCCAGATGTATGCAACACTGCTCTGCTTCAAGCCTGGTCTAGTCTTCTGCCATCATGAGGAGACAAGACTTAGCTTCTGCTACATTAAGCTTGTACTTGTCAGGAGTTTGCACAGCCTCTGCCTCCCTGCTTACAGCCACACTGCAGCTGAGCTCCACTCTCACTGTATTCATCAAGCTGTGCTAGTAAGAGATAAAGGCTCTTCAAACCTACTACCTACCTCAAGCCAGTACATCCACCTGAAAAACTTGAGCACTTATGTTTACAATGGTACTCTTGCTTTCTAGGTAGTTTCTCAGAATACAGAAGCCACCAGCCACAGGGAGAAGATAGGCACATGGTGAGAGGCACATGGTGAGAGGCACAAGTGCCACATTCCCCCAGATACATTACAGGATTTTCAGTTTAGCTGCAGGATTTCAGGGAGACAGTTGGGATTCAGGAGAACATATGAAGAAAGGAAGGATTACCAGACCCTACCCGTTTCTTGTTGGAAGCAAGGCCCCCACTGCAGCATTGATGCCCCCTCAACATGGACATGGAAAAGGTTTGATGGAAGCTATTGCCATGTGCAGGACGAAGATGGCAGCAGAAGACCAGACCTCCTCATCTGGCACTGAAGCATTGCAGGAGAAACTAAAACGTTCACCAGATTATGGACTAACAGTGTCTCCAGATCACATTTTTTGGCAGCAAGTAGCACTAAAGAAGTGGCTCTTGGGCAATGCAAGCAGCCAGTAACATGTGATTTACGAGTAAAATGGCAAAAAGGCGGAATAAGGAGGATTGTGTGTGATAAGCCCAGAATGAGCTCTCACCCAGCAGCATCTGGAGAGGATTTTCTCCAGCAGGCAGGGAAGAACTCGATTACATCCAGTTAACTGTGCTCTAAACTGATTATGCATGTGCCAGGCTAATGGATTACATTAGCAAGAGGAAAAATAACATCCAATCAATCTCAATTTACTGCAGACCACACCAAGGCCTGAGAGAAGAGAAACCATTCTGTGAACTACCCCCACTGCCACTGCATCTTTTCAGCTATCAAGAGAGACATGGCATTACAACCCCTCTGAAGACTGCAAGAACTGCACTGATGCTTGCTTGATCCAGAGAAAGGTTTTTCCTGTGTTTTCAAACACTAATTCTAGCTATGCTGGAGTGAGACACTGTGAATCCAGCCATCCACTGTTCCCTGCTAAAGGTTTTCTATAGACATGTTAGAAAGCAAATACATGGACCATTCAGCAGACTTCATGACTCTGAAGTGAGTTATTCTCCATCTAGTGTTTCACAGCTTTTGTGTCAGAAGCAACGCAGGGCTGTAGCGGCTCAGAAATGCCCAAGACTCGTACAAACCTGAAATGTAACAACTCCTCTTTGCCTGCATGAGGAAAGCATTTCAGGAATCTTCATTACAAGCATGTATGGCTGTCCCCAAGTCTCGCTTCGTTCCCCACCCTTCCTCAGAGTGAGAGAACTCTAAAGCCCTTATTGCTTCTTCCCCAGCAGAAACCCCTGTAGGTGAAGGGTCCACATAAAGAATTTTTAAATGTCTGCAGTGTATATTTAAGAGAACAACATGATGGGTTGAAACTCATAACAGAGCTTCTTTTGCATCCCAGACTGAATTCCACAGACAGAAGAGATTCGGTTCCTCAGCTGAGTTTTTAAAGGCTTGCTGGGACTCTCCTGCCCATCTCCAAGCTGATTTACTCTCTCAGGCCTCCTGCACATCTGAGAGCAGAGGTTTATGTGTAAACCTGTTCATTTTTAGAGCCAGTCTCGGCTGTATTATGCTGGATCCCAGATGAAGATGGTAACAGCAATCACACAACACTTGACCTCAACAGACAGCTCAACAGAAACTGATTCCACCTCAAAGCACTTCCCCATCAACTCCAGGCAGGTCCAACAACCACAGCTCAAAGCAAACCCTCTATGATGCTCCTGGCTGTCTGTTTCCCCTCTGAATTTTGTGGAACTGCTCATTTCTAGGGAAAATCTGTGAATTTTCACATCTGTGTGCACTGTGACGTGGGTGGGCTACTGCACCACCAGTTCAATGCCAGGATTTTAATTCCCATTACATAAAGAGAATATTCAAAGAACTGAATTAGAAGTTCAAAATACACTCTGTTTATGTATATATATCTATATAAAAAATGGCACCACATTTAGGGGAATTCAGGAAGAAAAGAATGAGGACAGAAAGAATATAAAAACAGCCCTGAGAGAAATGAGGAGACAATGAGTGGGATAGCATGTGTGAAGGGAAGGTATGCGGCTGCTTAGATTTATGGCAATTTGTACCTGATTGTTCATAGTAAAGCCATTATGGGATGATTAGAGAAAAAGGTGAAGCTTTAAGTCCAGTGAAAATCAATAGAAACGTCTGCAGCAATTTTGCTGCACGAGTGAAAGGACTATTTACTGTATCCGGAGCTCCTCTTGGGTTATAGCCCATGAGGATCAGGCCAGTGAGGGAAAGGGGCTGTGAGTGAGAGAAACAAGTCAGGAAAGAGATGATGGTTATAAAAAAGACACAAATGAAAGAGAGGGGAAGAGGAAACAAGATGGCATTCACAGGCCAAATCCCCCCATAGATGGAAACCTGAAATGCCTCCAAATATCTGTCCACGTACACAGTCGGGTACATGTACATTTATACAGGCTTCTCTTTGAGTCTTCCCCCTTTTCCAACCTGCCAACACTTTGCTGGTGGCAGCACTGATGTACACAGAACATAAAAGAACAGAGACAGTGGCCCTCTTCCTCCACCCTTCCCTTCATCCGCCCAGCCTTCTCCATGCCAGGATGAACACACTTCTCTGATGGCAGCAAAAGCTTCCAACTGCTTGCAGAGAATCTCGTATGGATTAACAGACTGCGTTATGAAAGAAAGCCAACAGAAGTGCGGCAAACAGTCTCATGTAACATTTTCAACAGTAACTGTTGAATTTCTGTGCTAAAGTATCATTTATATGCAGCGCTAGAAGACATACAAACCCCCATTAAAGAACCTTGACGTGAACACCCATTGGCCTAAGGCTTTAACCACCACATCTGATATGAGAATGCAGGCTGAACTGTTGCATCAGACAAGTGAGACTGGGTTCTGCTTGAGAGATCTCAGCGGTTCATCTCCAGAGGATTACAACCCACTGCTGTTCAAACAGATTTTCCTTTGTTCCAGCACTTGGGCAATGAAGGAAGACGAAGCAAAGCCAACCCTTCCCTTATACAGCTTCAGGCTGGCCTCATGCCTCGAGTTCACTGTGTGAAGACGCAGCTTCTCTAGACTGTTGGTGTAGTAGTCGCAAGCATTGCACTTCAGGTGTACCGGATTCCCAATGGCCACACACTTCAGCCTCCACTCATTGGCCTTTCCACCCTCTTTGATATGTGCTACCAGCTGGTATTTCTGCACATGCTTGTCTGTCTTACAGTGGAGTTGAAAGTTTGCCTTGAGCTGTGTGTTGTAGCGGCACAGCTTGCACTGGTACGAGTCCCCCATCACTGCCTTCCACTCATCTTCAGGGAGGCTACGCTCCACGTTCATGTGGAGGCCCAGCATGTCCAAATTATCTGTAGTGAACTTGTTGCACACAGCACACTGGAACAGCTTCAGTGATGGGTCATTTGTTTGCGTGAAACTCTCACCCAAGTTCATTAACTCCTCAGACACCAGCTGTCCACCACCTAACCGCATGTCCAGGGGGATCTCTCCACCCACTGCATGAAGGAAAAAGGGGAGAAATAGGTCAGAAAAGCTGGATTCTTTACTTGCCTGAAGAGAAGCACACAGCAGAACACACGCTGCTCTCGGTGCAACTCCTGCACCCATCAAACACACAGCAACAGCTAAGCACAGCGTTCCTTTTGCCGAGTCCTCCGCACCTCTGGTCAGTATCAGTATCGTATTCAAATAAAAAAACAATCACAACCCTCATGTAAGGCTGGGGAAGGACCTGGTTAGCTCTTGCTACCCACCCGCTGAGAAAGTATCCAACCCTCCACCCCTGAAAGTGGCAAGAAAAATCCTACAGAGTTTTAGAGGCCATAGAATTTCTTAATAGCACACTGAAGCCTCCACGGCCATTTCAGGAACAGTATTAACACTTCATCTTGTTTTTTTCTTGCCTACCTAGAGAAGCAAGAATTGTTACCTCACACAGCGCCAGAGCACAGTACCTGCCAAATAAAAACAGCCAAGAGCCTCTGGTCCAAGTGGTGAGAGTGCTGCAGCTTGGTCACCACAGTGCTGTCACAAGCAGGCAACAGAATGTGGCAGTTAAAAAAACAACCAGGGAACTGCCACTCCTGTATTATTAGATCTCACCTCTTGTTCAACAGTTCAAAATGGTGCACAGCCTTCTAAAAATAGTGTTAACAGACGTTCTGCATGCCTAAGGAATACTACCACTATTAATAATGAGTGCAAGAGCATGTCAAGGAAAGCCAGCAGGATGCTTACTAAGTGTCAGACCTACCCTTCAAACCATGAGCTGAACTCTATTCACTTACAGTAAATGAATGCAGCAAGCTCTTATATACATCAGCACTCTGAAGACGTGGACACAGAGACCTTTCCCTAACAACTTTTCATGCCAAAGCACAGAGACCGACCACCAGACTCTTCTTAGGACCTTTGTTTCACCTTTCTCTCCGTTTCCATTTTTAAGACATTTATGCTCTTCCTGAAGCTTCTCAGTATTTTACCTTGATCTTACGTCATAGCTCAGCTTAACAGCTTTATTAAAGGAAACTTTAGGTCAACAGTTAGTCAATCAAAATGAGACATTTTAACTTCCTTTTAACTTATAGTTTGCAGTGTTTCAACTTGTTTGCTGAGAAGAAGACAACATAGGGAAGACTCAAAAGTTCAGGCAGACCTGTATTAACCTTTCTGAAAGCAGAGAACCACAGCTGGTGCAAACCACAGCTTTGGGCAGTGCACGTTCAACTATCTTTCCTGCAGAAATGCTACACCACAATGCTCATTACAGTCCTGACCAGGACAAACTACAGTTTACAAGGCAACCTCAATGCTGAGTTTATTACAGGAACAGCATCTCACTTTCATCAAGCAGATCTTGTGATCACACAGAGAAGCATTGGCTGCAGAAGGAAAATCCCATCTACACGCATTGCCAGGAACCTGTCTTCCCATGAAAGCAGCCCACAATCTTTTTCCTTGATCTGCTCTATCCCTCCCTGCCACGGCAGAATTATACCTTCCGTTCCCACTCACTAAATGCCTGAAGAGCAGGGAACCCGCACTTGCCTGCTATAGTCCATGTCTCCTAATCATAGTGACTTTTCAAAGCATCCCTTTTGGCATCTATCCTGAAATCCCCTCTTTAAATCAGTCTCTCTTGAACACATCACGCAGTAAAAACTCAAAGGCAGACTCTTCTGAATTATTAATAGTCTACTTAAATCTGGTTTTGGACTGAAGTGTAAAAATGGGAAAATCTGCTTCACTTCCAGCAAAGTCCATGGTATGTGTAAGAGTATAACGAGCTGAGATCATGTCAAGTACTTATTGACATGGGAAGGGCCTCCCTCCATAATCCTCAGCTTGAGATTTGCAACTGTCAAGTGTACTATTCATAAATCACTCCCCAGGCAAGCTCATATACACTCAAGGCCTTGTCATGCACTTTAGAAGGCTTTTGTTAAAATCCTCCCAGTTTCTGTAATGCCAACTGCCCTGTGCTTCAGTGAAGAGATGCTATTAGCTCCAGAAGGGAGCCTTCCAAGAAACCACCACCAACTTTATACAATGCAAGCTGTATTACAGATGAGTGCCTACATCTGTTGGCAACTTGGAGCCATTGAAAATACAGTAAATACCGTGTCCCTGACCTCCTAAAGATGCAAGCTGGGACACCATGGGGGTGGAGTGGGTGGGAAATTCTAATTAATTTATAGTCACTTGAGTTCCCCCGTTTTCTTTTTCATTTTTTTAGTATCATGTGTTGTTGCGCTCTCATGACTTTCACGTCCTTCTGGACTAATAATAAGCGGCACTATGAATAGCTAGAGGAGAGGAGAACATGCATAAGACCAATGAACCAGTAATGGAGTGCATCAGTAATAACCGCATCAATGGATGGACAAGGTTAGGGAGGGCAGAGTGCAGTGATGAGGAATTAGTTCAGAGGAAAGCAGGTGAAGTGGCACATTTCTCCTCACGTACTTTCTCAAGGTGCTGTGCAAAGATTCTCAGCACCAACAAACCAATGCAGAGTCACTGCAGCCAGCATCGGCCGCACTTGAGGAGTGGAGGGTCTGTCCTGCACCAGCTCCAACCCCAAAGCTCTGCAATGGTCAAACACACTGGGCAGCACGTGCATGGGACCAGCAGCTGCTGGGGGACGAACCAAACAGGGCCTGACCTGCCACTTCCAGTCTAATTCATGGTCCACAGCGTATGTGGATGGGGTGTGCCCCCTTCAAGGCCAATGCCAACCACAGAACACACCGAATGCTTGCTAGCAGGAAAAATGCATTGGGTAGATCATTTTCAAGTGCTTTGATCTGATGAGAGAAATAATCTCTCTAGCGTTCCTCTCCAGTTTAGTAATACCCATTTGGTTGAGCCTCCAGTTTTGTATCTCATGCTGGCATCAGAACCATTTCAGCTCAGCTTCTTCAGCATGAGAACACCATCCCTCCCACCAAACTCATCACAACTCTCAAAATCTGCTTTCTTTTTCTTCTATGGGAAACACAGCACACAACAAACCAACTCAGTACCTAGTTCTGAGAGCGCCAGCCTCAGATCAGACCCTCTCACAAAGTCACCTGCCAAACCAAGGAAAAATCATCAGGAAACACCGTAGTAAGGATGCTTTCCACAATGAGAAGGACATTTTATGCATCTCAGCAATAACCCATACCTCCTGTTTAATTAGCTCCCTACTAGAACTCTTAGAAAATGTACCAGAATAGTAACATATTTTCTCAGGATAAGAAAAACTGGTGTGTGGGCAATGGAGAGGTCTCCACTGTGCAGCCTTCATCATCAACCACCACATAAAAGCAACTCACCACACAGCAGCTGCACAACAGAGGGGGCCACGACGACAGGACAAAGGGATGCGGTCTGCAGCACCCAGTCTGTGCATGAGGGCTTTCCTGGAATGCAAACACAACCTCCCCATCCCCAACATGGACACGGTGGAAAACCGTTCAGCCTCACCTAGAGATGGAGCCATTGTTGCCATGGGATTGGTGGGATCGAGCTGGAATCCACCCATCATGAACTGTGCATCTGAGGAAGTGCTGTCCATCTTCAAGTTGGGAAGGTTCATGTTCTGTGCCAGGTAGTACTGGTAGAGCTCGGCCTCAGCGGGTGAGGGCAGGCTGCCGAGGCCCAGGTGCCGGTTGTGTTGGATTTGGGACATGTTTTGCTGAAGTAGCATCATGTTGTGCATGTGCTTCTCACTGGTCATGTGAATACGGAGGTTTCTAGCTACGTTGGTCTCATAGTCGCACACCTCGCAGCGCCACGTCGGTTTGGTTTTTGGTTTGGTGGGAGAGGGGGCCCCACATGTGCTACCAATGTTGGCTGCCGCGGCCGCCGCGGCTGCTGCTGCCGCTGCCGCTGCCCCGGCAGTGTGGCTGAAGACTTGCTCTCCCCCTCCGTTCTGCAGGTTCTGCATGTTGTTGAGATGCTTGTCGGACTGCATATGAATACTGAGGTTGCCTTTGGTAGTAGTGGAGTAGTTACAGACCTCGCAGCGGAAGGGCTTGTAACCACAGGTGTAGCTCTCACCCCGTGCCAGCCGTGGGTGCGGCTGCCCACTTTTGCAATACACACAAGAGCCACCCGGCTCAGGATGTTTCTCCTTCATGTGCGCCTCAAGCGTCTGCTGGTACTTGTAGTGCCAATTGCACTTGGGACACTTGAGTGTCTTACAGGAGTTGCGAGAATGCATCATAGTCATGTGGCCACCCAGTGACCGTGAGGAGCCCAGGACCGTGTCGCACTTTGGGCACTCCACGCCGCTCCCCGAAGGGCACTCCCCACTCCCAAGCTCACAGAGGGGGCCAGCATGCTGGTGATGGGAGATGTAGCTCCCGTCCTCGCCCTCCGCACTCTCATTTGGTTCTGGTGCTGTGGCATTGTCTTTATTGGCACTTTCATCGATAAAGTCCAGCCTCCTGCTGCCCTCTGCCACGCTGGCTCCGCCACCCTCATTGTTAAAGCTTAAGTGATTCCTCCTGCTTGCACCATCAAAGACAAAGGAAGAAGCAGAATTAGAACTAGTAGAAGCTGTGCTCCGCGACAGTGTCTGGAGCACGTTAGGCATTAAGGGAGAGTTAGAAATGCTTTGGTTTGAGAGAGCAAGGTCCTTTTTGCTGCTGCTACTGCCACCTGCCACAGCCCCAGCATCTTCCTGGGGCCGCTCCTCCAGGTCGTCCTCCAACTCACTCGGAAACAGTCCTTTGCAACCCTCATCATCCTCGTCTTCTTCCTCTTCCTCCTCTTCCTCTTCTTCTTCCTCCTCTTCCACATCCTCCTCTTCTTCCTCCTCCACCTCCTCGGCCGGCTCTGCCTTTTCCGAGAGGCTGTCCTGCTCGCCCCCCTCTTGCTTCTCCCCCTCTGCCACCTCAAGGTCCTTCCCCTCTGAGGGTTTGGTGGGACTGGAGGCCAGCGGGCCCAGGGGGACTGAGGTAATGGGAGTCTTCAGAGCCGAGCTGGTCAGCCCGCCCAGGTTGAGGAGTGCACCGGGGGCCAGGACGCCTGCTGGCGGTGGCTCTGCTCCACTGGCTGCCCCGGCCTGAAGGGCCTGCTCGCCCTCCATGCAAATGCCACTGAATTTACCATAAAAACTGTGTCCAGGGCCTATGAGGTTAGCTGCAGAAACGAGAGGGTGCTGAAAGGTTTTGTTTTTTGGTTCCAGAAAGCTGACAAGGGGTTCCTTGTCTTTGCCTATCCCTTGGATGATAGCGGAGATGTTCTTATTGCTAAGAATTTTCCGCTCCTCCTCACTCAGAGTCATTCGGTGGTCGTGCACTGCGTGGGTCACGAACGAGCGGACATACCCAAAGGACAGCTTGCACAAGAAACACATCAGGATGGGCTTCCTCTTCCCGTAGAGCACAAAGCCATCGAATTTGGACAGGTCCACATTGTTGGGAACATCTTTGGATACGCAAGAGCTTTTGGCAGAACCGTCGCTGTTCAGGTAATCCTTGTTGCTTTTGTGTCGCACATCAAAGACGCGGAAGCTGTGCAGGACGGGGCTGATGCCCGCCAGGGCTGAGGTATTCGGGAAGGCCTGGTCTGAACCCTCAAACCACCTCCCGAAGGATGAGGCTATGTGGAAGGTGTTGATGATCTGCGGGTAGACGGGAGCGGCGGCAGAGGGCTCTCCCTGCTTGGGCAGAGAGTTCGGGAGCAGCGAGGAAAGAGCCCCGCTGCCACAGGCGCCCCCGCTCTGCACCAGCTGGCTGAGGCTCTCCACGATGTAGGCTGAGCCGTCAGGCTGGTACACGATCTCGCCGGCCAGGTTCTCCACGTCACTCTCCTCCTCCCCGTCCTCACTACTCTCGCTCCCGCTGTCCCCGCGCAGCGGCGGGGCCGGGCGGGCGCCGGTGCAGCGGTGCTCCATGTAGCTCTGCAGGCTGGCGAAGGAGGCGCCGCACTGCCCGCAGCTCACCTCCTTGCCGGTGGGCTCGGCGCCAGGGCCAGCCGCGGCGCTGCTCTCCGGGACGTGCTCTGGGAAAGGGACCCTCAGGCTGTCCAGAGGGCCGCGGGTCTCTGCTGCAGGCTGCTCCATGCTGCTGGCTGCGTCAGGGAGGTGGGCACTGTTGAGATCAGTCCATTGCTGGTGCTGAGGGATGCCGCACCCATTGTCCTTCCCAGGGATGACAGGCGAGTCACAGCCTTCCATGGCAGGGCCGGCTCGGAGCGCTCATTGCACCCGGTACAGCTCGGACCTGTAGGTGGGGAGAGAAGGGGAAAGACAGGTGAGTCAGGGAGGAAAGACAGTTCCCATGAAGATTCCTCCACCACAAGGACCGCCGACGCTGCTCTTCAGGACAAAACGGGAAGCTAAGAGAGCTGGTGTACCGTGATGGGCACCAGGAACAGGCGATAATGCACTGCTGGAAACGAGCAATGGAAACACAATGGAAGGAGGAACACAAAAGGCAAGACAAAGGGACATGGGAGGTGGTGAAAACCCCCCCAACACCTTTTCTGAATGGGGGCAGTGTAGGACCTGCACTGCCGCACCCAAAGTCTTAGACCTTCAGAAAACAAAAATGTAACAGCAAAGCTTTTGACAGGAACAAAGTTAAGACACTACAATGGAACAGCGCTGGAGCTTAAAAACATTGTGAGAACGGTACTCTGTGACTTGGGTGATTTCTCCTCTCAGCAGTTGGGAGAGGACAAAAACAGAGCTACCACACGTGCACCTCTGTGGCAGACCACAGGACCCAGAGCAACTCACAGGGATTTCACAGCAGCAGCATTTGGCATGTACAGGAGATTTAATTGCTGTGTTCTGGACAGAGTTTAAACAGAGACACGTCAGGAGAGAAACCAAACAGGAAATTCCAGATCTGACAAGGGTCCATCCCGGGGATAGGAAAACAGGCAGCCCACCATGCTCCAGGAAGCTCCTGGAGATGCTACAGGGCACAGCCTCCGTACACAGATAGAGGCTTTCTCTCATCCTCAGATGAGACAGACGGCTGATTCAGCTCCTAGAGGAGAAGGAAGGACATCCTTCCCACTACTTCTGTTCCACCAAATACAATGAGAGCTGGGGAACTCACCCAGAGTACGAGCAGCCAGCAAACAGGGGCCTCTGAACACGGCCAACATAGACGGTTCCCGGCCATCTCTATCCCACTCGCTGCATCCTGCCAGCATCTCTGGCACTGCAATCCTGACAGAGCCAGGCAGGGTGTGCCTTTTTAGAGGTTACAGACCTAAGAGATTAGGGACTGCTACTGTTAAGAGCTGCACCATTGTAATGTAAACCACAAGTAAGCCAGAGATTGCCAGTTCAGTTGCAGCCCTACCACAACCCTGTCTGCAAAGGAGCACTTCTATAGTCTGCTTTCTATAGAGAGCTCCTGCACAAGCCATACAGGAGGAAACACCAGCAGAAATTAAAGCACTATTACATCACCTGTAAAAGTGATCTTTAACCTATGGTCCACAGATTTCCTCAGGTACGCAGATACAAAGGATCCATAGGAAACAACCAAGGAACAACTGCGCAAGCACAGGCCAACTTCACCACACTTTTACAATCTGTGACCCAACAGACAACAGAACAGTCATGCTCCAGATCCGTCGTCATCAATGCCACATAGGAAATCTTCCGCAATACTTCTACCTTTTACAGCTGAACACAAGCACTACTTTGCTCATCAGACTATTATCAAACTGAATACGTGGGGGGAAAGTTTTTGCTGATACTCAATGTAAGGGTTTGTAGGACAGGGTGGGATTTAATGTAACAATACGCTACTACTCTTGAACTGACTGAATGGATTTAAAGTAATTCATTTAAAGTTTACAAATTCTTTTTAAGACTTTCTTGAAACCTCTCTCATTTACTACGTCTTCCTCAAAGTCGCTCTTACCTGAGCATTATCCAATGCTTCAGCTCATTGGATACACCAAGCAATGCGCAGTGCTGGAGCTCTGACTAGAATGGACTATTAGTGGGGATCCTCTCACTCCCCTTTGAGACTTGTGTAGGGACCAGCTGGCACCTAGGGGCTTCAGGGATCTCCCTTCAAGGCCTCCAGCCACATTAGCAGCCTGCTGCCACCCCTGGGCTCTCACACCACAGACTATCAGTGTCTTCGCAATCTACGCTACTACTTAAAAGTCAAATATAATTCTAGTTTGAAAGTGTTTCTGGTGCTCTCCAGTCTGACTCCAGCCCACGGGGCATGGAAGATCCCCACTATCTTCAGCAGGGCAGCGTCCTGTAAGACAAGCCAACTTTCCCTGTGTGTCTGCCTGCCTGGTGCATGCTGCACGCAGTCACTGCTGCGCAAACACTCAACCGGTACATAAATACCTGGGAAACACAAGAAAAAACACAAAGAAAACTGAAGATTAGCCAGAGAAGGTGCAAAGTAGGTAACATGCCACAGCATCACTGAATGAACTGCCCAAACTACTTCAAGCAAAAGAAAATGGAACAACATCCAATGTTCTTTTTTCCTGTTTTTCATTGTCTGCCAGTTTATTTTTCTTTACCACATGAAGCCACACATACTTTTTTTGATTTTCCTTCATGTGTCCATTTTTATCTTTTTTTTCCTGTTTTACTGCTGGTGAAGCTTGAGGAAAAGTATTTACGACTGCTCGTGAAGTGGAAGGTAGCATTTCCCAAAGTGAACACAGTGAGGATTCTGAAAGAAGGACATGGAGATGCAATGGTGTAATAATCCAAAGCATTCACACATAGTATTACCTTACGGTATTTCCAGCCCCCACCTTCCTTGAATTCTATGCCATACACAGCTGTCTTTGTGGTTGCACTGGGAATAAACAGTGATTTTGAGCTGCAATAAAAATAACCTGGTGCATTGAGTGGAATAAGAACGAAGAGTACCATAACCCTGTTGCCAAAAGGCTTAGTCTTCTTAATTAGCCTGTTTTGCTTACCTTAGCTAAAACACTTCTGCACTTCAGCACAGCACTGTGGCAGCTCTTACTTCACCAGCTCTCTCCCACAGAACATTTGTCCTTAGCTGTGTGTTTTCTTTAGACTGATCCCGGATCCTTCTGTGTTAATACTGCGTATTCATCCTCCCACAACATGATGTACTCTATCCCGCTCACTGTTACTTTATGCACTGACACCTGCAATCCAAATTAAACTAAAGCAAGTTCATACTGGGTGGAAAAAAAAAAAAAAGAGTAAAGTAAGAAACTCTACAAACCCCATATTCTGCAAAGTAAAGTTTTGGAAATACCTTTGCAGACCTCAAAATGAAATGTGGAACAAGAGCACCCCACAGAAGCTTTTAGACAGAAAGTGTTCAGGCAGCACCTCAGAGAAGACAGCTAGGTGAGATACAACACAAATGTGAGTGCCTCTGTCGTCAAGAATCTCTTGACTGGCAGGAAGATGCCCGACTCCCAGTTGGGCCAAAAGGGTGACTGGGGCTGATGGGGTGGGAGGGTTAACAGCCTGATTGTAAAATCAATGTAATAAATGCTTGGTAAGTTACAGGAACATGCGGGAAGAGGAGGCCGCGATTGATAAAGGACTGTGGCTTTGATGCTGCACTGGGGACTTGTTTATTGACAAGAAAGCCAATCCCTTCCCCCGGCCAGGCCAGACTAGGCAGATCTGTGAGTGCTGACGAATTAATTGGTGGGCTTTTCTATCTTGGCTAGCTTTATCCTCTCTCACTCCATGTTAACCAGTTCAGGAGGTGCTATTCCAAAGGAATCTTTTTTTTCTCCTCTCCCTTTCCCTGTCACAGAGAAGCCCTTACAGAAAAGGGGAAAAGCCCGCAGCCAAAACATGGTCAGCCAGAGCCCCTGGACACAGGCTAAGGCCCTAGACAAACCTGAGCTTTTCCTGCCTGCTCAGTCTATTAACAGAGCTACTCCTGCAAAACTATGCTGATGAGGAAGAGGAAAAGAAATATTTGTTTCTATTTGCAGAAGAACTGCAGATATTGTTGCTTTAAACTGAAAAGAGCAATTGCTGTGTTAAAGCAAACCAGACTCCAAGCAGCAGTACAATGCAGTTATCAGTCCACTACTATGGGCCTTGCCTCTTCCTCTACCCCAGACCACCCCACATCAACTCGCATGGGACAGGGGGTTCTTGTGAGGACAGGCTGATGCTCCACACCTCCCACCCCCTCCCCACCCCCAGCCCTCTCTGCTCTGTTTATCAGACAGTCAATAAGAAAAGGTAGTTCTTACTTAAGGAGGCAGAAGTCAACTTGTCAGGTCGATCAGCACTCTGTCTGTAAACATGGTTTCCCGTAAAATCAATGAAATCCAGTTACAGAGAGAACAGCCTGAGTGCTGGAGACTCCCTGTGTTCCCACCAGTGGGGAAAGGCTCTCCTCAATCCCTTCTCCAGCCTCACATCCCGGTGCTGCTCCCACCACCGGCTCACCATACCACTGGCACACAGCCCACCCAAGCCCCTGCCCTTCTGCAGCGCTGCTGCATCTTGCAGCCCCTCCAAGCAGATTTGGGCCCTGGCTGGAGGACTTTTGACACCGCAAGGGAGGGAGCAACAGCCACAGCCATCCAGAGCCGAGCTACCTCCGGATGGGACAGTGCAAATGAAAGCACTGTACACTTTCATCAAAGAGTTTCCACTAACCACAGCTAGCGGCGTGCATCCGCGCTCTGTCCAGAACACAAGTGGAGTCAATCCCCACATCTTCCCCTCCGCTGCCCCATCTTCGCAGGGACACACATGTCATCTTACAGCAGCGCTTCCACCGCCGAGCAGCAGCTGGTGCTGAAGCAACACCCTCAGTCCCAGCAGGCTGGGGGCTCCTGGGGACCCCCAGCCCACAGCACCAGGCTGCTCTCCCCAGTCATGTGGTGTGGGCGGCAGAGGGAGGGCTCCTGCTGCTGCCCAGGCTTCCCGAGAATTAAATATGAACAGCCGTGCTGTGTAATTTTAAATTGTTAATTAGCACAGGGTTAATTACGCGGCCCTTTCACAAGAGGCTGTTTGGCAGTAAACCAAGACTGGAAGCAATGAGGAAGGAGAAAAACAAAAGGAGAAAGAGACAGTGAGAAACTGTTCCCTCAGCTAATGACCCACATGGCACCATGAAGAAAGAAAGGGTGCTGAGGACAGGGAAAAGATACAAGCAGATGCATTACATCCATGGCCATTACCCTGGAAGATACCCAGAGAGGCAGCCCTCCCTTTGCCTGTTCCCACAGCTGCACAGTGGAGAGAAGTGCTCAGCCCTGTAATAAGCAGGGTCTGCTCCATCAGAGCATCCTGGCAGGCAGCAGAGGCTCAGTTCCAGCCAGCACTCACACGTTTACCATGGCTCCACAGAAGGATCAGCTCTTGCAAATGCTCACAGTCAGAAACTGAACCTAAGCAGCTCCTGCTGGACTGCACAACGGCCTCTAAACTTTGTAAATACACACCTACCTGTTGTGCCAACAGATGCTCTACAAATCAATAGCATAAATACAGGCTGCGATACAACCTCAGAGTAGCTCCAGCACAGATACTGGTGATTCAGGAGGAAGTAGGAAGGGACAGCGGCAAGAGGACAAAGACAGCAAAGAACTAACAGTGGGTTTAGATGCTCTGTGCACAACCTCCTTATGCACACAGCTCAGTGCTTTACAATGATCCCTGAAGCACAGAACCTGGCAAGCGCTGATGTTCACATCAGCCAAGAAGCTCCTGTCTCAGGAATGGCATTTGATGACACTTTTGTTCCAGTCTAAAAACTAGGAATGGAAGTATGAAAGGTGACCAAGCAGCCCAGTAAACCCCATTATCCCTAGGGACACGTATGTTCAAAGCTCCTGAGAGCAGGAAGTCCAGGATGGAGAAGCAGGGCAATTACCATGTCAGTCTAGAGCTGTGACACAACAAAACCCGCAGCATCAAAGCTTTCTGTGCCACTTCCCTGCACCTGGCATGCTACAAAGCACCCTTGTACCACTTAGAAACTGCATATGGAGAGACCTGATGAAAGTCATTACCTAGGATCAAGAATTCAAAAATTAAGGGAGAACAGAATGTATGTTGCCAAAGCAACTTTAATTTTGCTCCCTTATGCATATGCATTATGATACTGTCTTTAATTACATATTCACACACTGCCTCACTTAGTAAGCAGGATGGTCACATAAGAGGGTAAAGTAAGGTTGCATGAGCATGTTGTCACTTTATGAGATTTATACAGCAGCTGTTAGCACACAAATATGTGGAAAGTCACTTCCCAGAATAGAAAGATCTTTAAAAATTTCCTAAGCAACAACGGCTGGATATTCAAGCTTGGGAGCAATACGGTAATAGATTCAGTTCCCAGTTTCATAAAATGCTTTTATCTTCTAGCTTAAACAGAAGGTACAGCTTTCAGCTCTCTCCCATTCATTAAGGTGCCAGAAAGTAGTAAGAATACCTGCCAGCCTAAGGGAAACATAGAGGATTCTGCAAAAGGACTTGAAATATTAGGTTGAAATGGTACTTAAGAGCCAAAATCTAAGCATAATAGTGCATGTGGATGCATAGCTTCAAGAACTTTTTCTAAGTGGGGCATTCCATCAGTATTTTACAACATCAGTGCCTTGGGATTCCTCTAACAAAAATACCCTTGCAAATACTGGGATTTATTTGCCAAGTTCAATATTTTAAAGAAGAAATTACTAACTAATTTCCCACTTTCACATAGCAAGTTACATCTTGCACCTTTCTGAGCAAGACCCAGGTTGTGTTCTGGCACGCACTTATCTCAGTGGAGCTGCCTCATCAACAAATGGAGTTTGCTGAGTGTTTGTAACGAGGTACCCATCTTGCCAAATCCTGAACATCCAGCCTTCTTCCTCTTCTGCGGTTAGGCTTTACTAACCGAAAGCCAAGCTCAGTTTTGACTACAGGAGTTTCTCTGCAACCACTGCTCAGTGCCAGAACGTTGTTTGCAGCAAGACACATGGCCACGTCCAACACCACTGCACCAAGAGCAGAATTAGCAAGCCAAGAGGGATCCAGTCAACACTGACCCACAGGGTCCAACACCCATTATAAGATTCCTGGCACTGCCAGTCCTTGCAAACTGTTCTGCTATACTGGCAAAGCCAAGAATCCACAGAATCACGGAATCGTTTAGGTTGGAATAGACCCTTATGGTCAGAGCCCAGCCATTAACCTAATGCAGCCACGTCCACCACTAAACCCTGACCCTAAGTGCCACAGCTACACGTTTTTCGAATACCTCCAGGGCTGGTGACTCCACCACTTCCCTGGGCAGCCAGTCCCACTGCTTGACAGCCCTTGTAGTGAACTCACACACCTCTGCGGAAGCCCCAGTGAACATGGTGGGTTTTCCCTTCCAAGGGATGGTTCTTGAAGGGCACAATGTCCTAAAAGACAATGAGGCAGCACACTGCGGTCTACAAAAAGGAAAGATGCATCAGGCAGCTCAAAAGGACAGGTCGGTCCTCTCCCAGCAGGAAGACAACCACATGGAGGGCCTGCCTTTGGCAGCCGGCAGTGCTCCAGAGCTGGCATGCTGACAGCACAAACAAGCACTGCACTGCACACTCTCCTTACAGGACAGAAAAGGCAAGCACTCCCTGACACACAGGCTCACACGCACAGGCACAGCCAGTGCCTCAGATCTTCACAGGATCATTAGCATAAACAGCTTTTCAAGCAGCAGGAAGCAAAGGAAATGCTGAACAAAACAAGACTGAAAGCTGTAGGGCTCAAGCACTTGGCATGAAAGTCAGAGAGAAAGGGTCTCCTTGAAAAGGTGAACCTTCTGCATTACCCACATTTTTTCCTCTGTCCTTCACACCAGCTAAAATTAGGAGTAATATGAGATTCAGGCAGCTTTTCAGAAAATATTTTGTTATGAACTATTATTCCACGTTTGATGATCCTTTTGAGTCAGCTACTGTACTACACACACAAATATTTATACAATCATCAACCCGCTGCCATTGGGAGCAGAGTAATCCAGAGGAGCGCCAGAGGGGCTGAAGTGAGCAGCTGGGGAAAAGAGCCTTTATTCCTCCAGAGACACGCTCGCACTGAAAGCATTTTGTAGCAGAGGTAAACTAGCTTAGGACACATTGCTCTTTACAAAACAGAGTAAAACACTTGCTTAGTTCATAAGTGACATGGCACTTACACACACCCAGGACACAGAGCTTGTTTTCAGGTCCTGCATGAGCCTCTTGTCTTATGTAGAACACCACAGACGTTTCAGATTTTCTTTCCACGCTGGTTTGCTTCAAAACATCACACATTCCATGAGTTGCGCAATTCACCCTTTTGCTCTAAAACCCCAGCATTTCTTGTCACATACAGTTTCCAGCCTATGCTCCTGCATAAATAACTGCATTTGCATCTGGTTCACATTTTCAGGGCACTGCTGTTGACATAACTCCAAAACTAACTGAAGAGCTGTCAAGGACAAACTGCCTCACTCTGCCACATGGACTCCACGGTTCCCCTAACCTCCCATACCTTACTGATCTTCACCTCACCATTCCCCTCATTTGCTGCAGCCTGAAGCTTGCCCTCTTCCTCATTTTCACCCCAGCAGCCTCTCCAGTACCTTGTACCACTAAGAGTTGCCACAGGTCCATTTGAGCCACCTGGTCCCTACTACAAAGGGCAGTTACATCCTTAAGACTTTGCACTAGGCAATACCTACACCCATTTAACCCAGAGACGCTTGTTAAGAGAAAATCTCTGAGTTGTTCCGAGTTTTCACACACCAGAAAGACACATATAAACAAATCCAAGATGGTATTTAAATTGCCAGAGCGCTGTTCCTAAATCCAAGAAGAAATTACAGCATTTATAGCAGTACTACAGGACACAAAACACAGCCACGACTCCTGAAAGCGAGGGATTCCAGCTGGCTTCTGTGGCTCTGCTGACGGCTCATCCACCTCCCATCTTCCAGCTACTCAACACACGGAGCAGCCTCTCCCACTCAGAAACAGTTGAGGCATTTGCACTGCTGCTCTGAGAGCCAACTCTTACAAACCACCATCACCAAGCTTCAACCAGCACCAAGACATGGCTTCAGAGGAGACAGAGGCACTTTGAGGTGGTACAGCCTGGAAAGTGAATGCTCTGCTGGTAAACTGCTCCCCCTGCGCAATGCTCTGCATATGCAGACTCACATGCCTACGGAAGAAGCCCTGCCAATGCTCTTTCCTTCTACTGATCTACCCAAACAACATCTGTGTTCCAGACTAGTGGCAAGGGCCAAGCAGAGGGTAAGAGTTAGAACCTAAGACATGCAAATCCCCTCTGCCAGGGCTCAGATCCAGTCCTTGTTAGGAAACAGACATGCTGCATGGTCCTGGGCTCCGCTCTTCCTACCCTTTGGGAAAGCCGATGCTTCAGGCACAGAGAGCAGGCTCAGCAGCGTTAGGTCATTCAGTAATGACACTGCTTGCCACTTTGACACCATAGCTGTGTGATATGTTAGTTCTGAATTATACACTGGTGTAGCAAAGCTCCATTGCAAAGGTGACTGGGATGTACACTCAGATCTGTTGTTAATATTTTGGTATAAATTTTATGTAAATACATGTATACATTTTAGTGGTCACTGTTTTATCACTGTAAGATAACCTAAAAAACCCAGAACCCTGAAACAGGTAATGAAATCTTCCTTTCTGGAAGAATTTTAGCAGATCCAACGCTTCCATGCTCCTGTAAACAGATCATCCACTCACCTGCTACCAAAACAGTGACCTGCTCAAGATTTCAGATACAGCCTAAGCATTTTCTTTACCTGGTCAAAATAAACCTTCCTGACTGCCGTAACCAAGAGGAGTCAATAACTACATGCCACTTAACGGCTCAGAGTCTCAAGTTCATGGGCTCCTAGTCCACAGTATGCAGCCATCGTATCAGCTGCCTCATGCTTAACACATCAGAACAAACACATCTCATGTGCAAGTTTAACAGTCTGACAAGGGAGAGACTGACAGATATTCAGACAAACACAGGTTTCAAAGTGTGTGTCCAGTGGATCTGAACAGCCTCCCAAACATGTGAGCGATGCGGGCACCTCTGGAGACAGGGAAGGAAGGTGCCTCACACCCTTCTCCAGACAGCCAGTACTGAAAGCGTTACTCTGCTTCTTGGCCTCTTGCTAATTGTGGGTTTTATTTTTATTTCCTATTACCCTCTTGCGCGCCTGATGAGATTATCTTACCGGAACTGACACAGCTGGAGGCTGTAGCCATACATGGAGCCTCTCAGGAGGCAGTGCAATTTTATTTTCATTGATCAGGAATCAGCAGGGTAGTAAATGATGGGAAATTCCATTAGGAGAAATACTGGGCCACGAGACCCAACTCTTCAGGTACACCCAAATCCCAGAAAGTCCTGTCTTTTCCTCATGTCCCATATAGATGCTGAATTAGACACACATTTCTTCCTCCCAAAATGGAGTAAGCTACTAACATGATGCTCTTAATTGCTGACTGCTTTGCTGGAAGCAGAAGCAACACTGCCGAAACACCTCCAAGGGTTCACTTAGCTGAGACAAAGTCTCTGGTAGACGCAGCAGCAGTGGACTGCTCCAGGGCCACTGGACCTCTACAGCATGTGCCTGATGCCATGTCCACAGCTTCTACTCTCACAGGACAGCATGTGTGAGAGGTGCTGCTGCACCAGTGCACCACCCTGCCCTGCAGTAGACCCAGCAGAACCACCAGCAGACAAGGGGATATCCAGTGTGCACACTCCCACTCCATCCCATTTGGAGCCCAGGTCCCTGGAAAAGCACTGCACTTTGCTGCAGAGGGAACAGCCTTCCTTCTTCAACCGTAGGGGTCTTGGGTCAGAAACCTCTTCTGACAGAGCATTAAACAACACTGTCACAAGCCCAAATTCATAGGAGCACCACATTTCAATCCTTCTGTTTAAAAAAAAACACATACACAGAATATTCACTCAATTCCACATTCCTGGATCAAAATCCTGCCATCAAGCCTCTGTGATTAAAAGCTGGGTTTGACCTGTCATGCTGTTAATTTTTGCTTGTGCCTGGGCTGAATCCTACGTCCTTTGCCTTCTGCAGCAGGATGGACAAGTCCCATCAGTGAAGCACTGGTTAACAGAAGCTGACCGCAGCACAGTTGTTAAAGTAATCAATACCAGTGAGATACTAAAGCAGCATAAGCCACATTATTGATTGCCAAGCAGATGATAAAACTGTTTATTATGATAATTGCAGAGTGCCTGCAAGATGCTCCTAGTCCTGTCTTGAGCTTTTTACAGAAATAAGAGTTGCCAGAGCATGATCTTCTGTCTGAAGCCTTTCTGAACCTTGGTGCAAGTTCTTCACACCCTGCTTAGTGTGCCACATTCACCTCCAAACTACTGCCTGGATGGAGAAGGTCACATTATTAGACATAGTCCTTGCACTATCAATCATGTGTACACCCCATTTCATAGTCTCTTAGAGAAAAAGAAGATCACTTGAACTAAACAGTTACAGACATGAACTGGCCTTTCCTTCTGAAGATAAGCAAAACACGAACAGCCCGATTAGGTCTACTCTGGTAAAAGCACCTACTCCTTCTCCAACTGCAGGAGTAATGGAAACTATAACATAACTGGGCTCCACATTGCCACCACTGCCAAATGACAGCTGAAAATGAGCTTAACATGGACTGAAGTTCTGCCAGCAGCTCTATGGACAGTAAATATGGAGTGTGGGTCCCATTATCTCCCAATATGGACAAGGCTCTGACAGCTTCATCTCCATATTAATCTGAAGGACCATATGCCACAGAATGCAGGCAGTACTTGGTACAGACTCCACTGTTCTGGCTGGCTGCTTTCACAGTCTGTGTGGGTTTTACTAAGAAATCACAGCCAACAGTTGCAAAATAACTTTACACCAGTCAGACCAGTCTTACTACGGGCTGCCCTCAACCGGGTTGGACCACAGATGGTGCTTCTGGCTAATGCTCCAGGTCTTCCTCCTCCTCCTAAAGCCTCTCACTGGCATGAACCCCCTACTCCCTCGGCTCCTCTCTGCTGCCCCCCATCACAATCTACACAAGGGAGGTGGTCTCCCTCCCTGTCACCCTTAGGCAGGTCAAGCCTCCGACTTTCTCTTCTCCATGGCCAGAAGGAGCAGAAGAGCCAACAGCAGCCAGTGCCAAGCGCCAGTGCATCAAGCTCTCCAAGACAAGACATGCTCGGCGGTTCCAAGAAAATACATTAAGATGACAGCGACAGCCATTTCCACTCCAGACCTGCTGCCCATGACAACTGAGCACTGCTGACCACTCTCCCTAGCACACAGGGTGCAAGCACTTCCCCAAAGCCTCGTTGGGATTTATTCCCCCCTCCAGTTTTAGAACAACATTCTAGGAAAGGATTCATAGTCACAAGCAATTTTGTTCTACTCCTTGATACAACGGGAGAAAGGAAGAACATTTAAACAACAGAGAGCACCTGAACAGCTTAAGAAGTCAAGGAGGGACAAGTAACAAACACGAGGCAGTAAATCCTATGGTCACCTATGAAAAGCTCCACAGGATATATTTCTAGCAGTGAGAAAGACTTTGCTACAGCACAAGAGGACAGGTCACATAATGGTCCTGATGATGACTACTAAACAGCCAGCTCGTCCTTCAGACAACCCCACTTCCTCACTAAGGCCTGGAAAGGTCATCCCTTAGAGCCAAGGCCAGGCAATGGGAGAGACAG
>JASSUY010036861.1:1852-15189 GCA_032466535.1 Forpus xanthops | reverse complement strand
TGGAAGGGTCTGATAAAACAGACTGCTTTGGGACTGGGGGGTAAACATAACGTTATATGATGGTGGAAAATTGCTTGGGGGCCAGATGGAAGCATCCTACTGGCTGCATGCAAAGTAGTAGCTGCCAGATGAAAAAAGGCTGGCTGCAAATACACCAGCACAGTTAAAATGGAATAAACATTCCTCACAGGCAGCTGTATCTCCAGCGATTAAACATGAAAACAGGAGTAAGATGTGGCGTTAAATGCATGTAAAACAGCTCAGACATGGTGAACTTGCAAATGCAGCTCTGGGTTGGCAGAGGTTGGGGAAAGAAAGTTGAAAAGCTGAAATTGTGTGGTGTGAGCTGGAGATTGAACTGATGCTAATTGGGGGGATTAAAATCACTCCTTTTCCCCTGTAAACTGAACACAGCACATTAAGGCTGTAATATTTTTATAGCAGTATTGGTAAAAGTTTGCAAATCCATAACAAATAATATTGTCACAGAGCCACAAATAATCCAGACTTTAAATGCTGCATTAAGCCTTATGTGATGAGGACTATGTCCTTCAAAGTAACAAAGTTATAAAGGCAAAAAAGGTGTGCTACTTCATTTAGAAATGAGAGCACAGAGCCAATAAATTATCCAGATATCTGAAATCTGTACGCAGTAGTCATATTTTATAGTATCGCTTCCCTTTGCAAATGACTTATAAATGGCAAATATATATTTAAGAGATTTTTATAAGAAAATTGCAAACATGACTAGAATTCGTCAAACATCAGCTACAACACATCAGTCCGAGTTTTTATAGCTAGTTATAAATCAGAGTTATA
Organism: Forpus xanthops; assembly: GCA_032466535.1. Lineage (NCBI taxonomy): Eukaryota > Metazoa > Chordata > Aves > Psittaciformes > Psittacidae > Forpus > Forpus xanthops. The sequence continues at coordinate 14,370 of JASSUY010036861.1, read as the reverse complement.
AGCAAGCTTCTGGTCTCTATAAAAATTATTTCCCATTTATTAAAATGGCTATTTCCTACAGATAAATAAACTTGATCTTTATTAAGTATTTATAAGTGCATCATTAATAGACAGTGTTATAACAGTATACCAGAAACATTGAATTTCTGACTTGCTCCCTTGCCAACACTTGTAACCTGTGAAGAAGGGCGAATTTATCCCCATGCTCTTAAGTGCAGCCTGACATCTTTCCACTAAGTGTGCAAATAATCCAGCTCCAGTGGAGGCTACAGGCTTGAAAGCCAGGGACAAATGCCTTTGGTGGGCATTTTGCCTAGAAATAAAACATTGACTAGCTGCCATCTGCTAAATAATCTGGTAATTTGTGTGTCATATTTTGGGACTCCAAAATTCACAGGGCAGGGGAATATAGGTATAGAATATTTATCCTAGGTTGGAAGTCCATCTAGTAAGGATTTATTCCCTTTGGTAACAATGGCCAAATATCACCGACTGCTGTGTTTTTGAGCAGATCTTGAGTGTTTTTGCCAACCTGCCTGGCTGTGCATGCAGAGGAAGGGCTGTAGATAGGGCATATCTTTTGCCTCTCCCTAGCCCCCTCGTGATCTGGAAAGCAGCCCTAAGGGCACATACCATTGTTCTGAAGTCAAGCTTTATTATTTTTTTGTTAAGAACAGGCTACTTGAGACCTCGTTTTCTTTTGAACTCAGGAGAACTCATTTGTGAAGTAAAAAGATCCCATATATCACCCTGCTAATAAGTTTTCCTCAGCAGTTGCTAAAGTCAAGTGTTAGTCTTCAGCTGGAGTCTTATTAAGAAGAAATAAGATCAATAAATAGATACCACTGGCTGGAAGATGAAAAGTATCCTTTCAGCCGCATTATAAACTTACCTCTTGCCCCAAGAAGAATTAATATTTCAATTCATGTACCAAAAGGATTTCAGGGCTGCATGTACACAGGAGAGAGGGTTTGTAGGGGAAATTGAGATCTTTTTAGCCATTGAATAAAAATACCTTTTGTTGGTAATTCTACATAGCAAAACAACTAACGCTGTATTAATGCAATGTTTTTTCCTATTGTGAAATAAGAGAGAGAAAACGTTTTTATGATGAGCAGCAGCTTCCAATTGAACGGGGAAGAGGAAGGTCACGAAAGAATATTTTCTTGAAGGTGTTGACACATTAAATTTACAGGTTGGACACTGGTAAGAGGGAAGGACTGAAGCCTTTTTTCTTCAGAGGACCTTGCCACCATCTGATTTCTGATGTTAGCACAAACACAGTTTTGATCTCTTTGATATCTTTTTTCTCTCCTCCATTTTCTTTGAGGGAAGTCCAAGTTTTTAGTGCTGGGCTGTGAGTTAGGACTCTCTTGTTATGCAAACTGCAGGGAAACCTATGGAAAGGCTTCGTGAAGTCTCCAGGGTCATAAATCCCCCTTAAGCCCATCTTAAAAAGTCCTTATCTTAAAATCTCGTGCTTCACAGGTTTCCAAGGCCTAGTTTGAACTGCCTGGAAGTGGAGCACATTTCATCACACTCGTTCAACTGCCTCTGTGATGATGTGCTTGAGCTGGTCCCCCTTCCTAGCTTGCTTTCATTGATGCAACTGAAAAGTGCAACCGAGGAGTGAGGTTTTTAAATTGTTTTCATACATTTCCACTGCAGAGAACAAGAGAGCTGAGCTAATCTTGAAAAGCAGTTTGGAAAATGGGATTTTTATGTAATGCATTAATATTCATGCACATCCTCTGGAGAAAAGAACCATGGTTTCATCAGGAACTGAAGGTATTAGGAAATGCAGCTTTTATCAGGGATCAGGAACCCTGTGTCCTTCAGCAACATCTCTTCAGGCAGATCTTCAGATATATACATACATCCCATCACATACACCCCGTGCTGAGGACTCCCAGGCTGCTTATGCTGAGATTTTTACAAACTGAGATTTTACCTCTAAGTGGTCATTTGGAGCTAATTGTTCATATTATCTCTGAGAACAAATATGGAACATATTCCTTCCTGTGACCTGTGTTTGCAGTGTCCTCCCCAGGCTGCTTTGTCTCATCTCTACCCTTGCTGTCACTGGACCTCCTTCAGGATAAAGTATTGCCCATAAATTCAGGCTGGAAATTTTTAACCATTACAGCATGACCTGCCTTTCAGTGGGATGCTTGTGTTTCACTTCCCAAATGACCTCGGTATTAAGGATGGTGCTGTGTGATGCAGGAATGTTTCCTGAAGGTTTGGATTTGTTGACTCCAAAGAGCAGCAAATCCAGAGGGCTTGTCTATGGGTGAATTAGGACTTTAATTAAAACACCATCTCCTACGCAATACAGTCACATAATTACTGTTTATAGCCACTTTAGCCATGGTTTATGTCAAATGCATAACATGCACAAACCCCAACAGTGACAGGAGGCATTTATAGCGGCTTGTTTGGCTTTGAAAATGGAAGATGTTGGGTAAAGCCATCTCTTCCACCACAAAGGGAGCAAAGCAATAAATAATATGATGAAAGTAGTGGAAAGCTTTCTGGTGGGATATGCCATCTGTCAGGCACTGGAAAAGGATGGACGTTTTCCTTGTGGGGGGACTGAGCTTTCTGGACAGGCGTTTGCATGAAAGAGGACTTGTTTGTGCGGACAGCCGAGGGAAGGAACCCTCTGCTCAGCTTAACACAGGGTTTGCTGTCTGTTGCAAATAGGTTTCCAATCCATGTCTCCATCTGTCTCAGATACTGCCCCAGGAGCCTGATCCACTCCTGAAACACCCTTTCAGCTGGGGTGGACCTGATGTGTGATGTGGTAGAGCTCATCCTCAGTCTTCTCAGTGTCAAAATTTCCCAGACTCAGGATGGGGAAGATGAAGGAGTATGGTTTCTTCCTGTGAGGTGGCTACAGGGCAGAAGAGCTTTCTTAGGGAAATAATACGTGTCTTTTTCTCATTAAACATCTGAGTTTCCTTACTATTTTACTTTTATGGAGCTTCCTGGTCAGTGGTACAATTCCCCTTCTAATGTACCCCAAATGGTCATGGGGTTGCACACACATCAATAAACTCCTTTTCTCACCTTTAATGCATATTTATTTGAGTAGGAGCACAGTAATATAGGGACATAAAAAATACCATCATCTGTGCTGCATAGAAGGCCACCTAGCTTTTTTGGCAGGCCACTCTTGCTGTTGGCTGAACCCTGAGGTCCCTGTTAATAGGATAGCACTGTTTATTATCTCATAGAGATCATTATAAATAGATGCTGTTAAAGATAATGCCACATTGTAAATAAAGGCTCCATATGAAATCACAATATTTAATTAGTTGCTGTTGAGGTATTTCTTTTCAAGAGAAAAGAGTTCAACAGTCAACATTTTGCTGAGGCGAAACCATCCAAATCATCTTGGTGACAGATCCTTTGTAAAAACACTTTCATTTATGCAAGAAATAGCTCCTTGCACGTGTTTTTTTTTTTAATCTAGTTCAGTGGATGTATTGATTTGGAGCCCCTAACTGATCCAAATGCTGTCTTTTAAAACCCTACAAAACCTTTTAACAGAGGGTTTGTTCCTCAAACAGAAAAACTGAGACATGGGAGACATAAACAGGTCATGTTGGTACCAGTTTTTTTACCAGGTTGTGCATTCAGATTCAGATTTATTAGTCTGGAGACAAATGTCTCTTTGGGGAATAGAAACCAAATGTTGCTGCTGATATTTTAGATACCACATTCAGTGCAGAAAATATAGAGTTAGCAAAAAATAAGAAATGTACTCCCCAAAAAATTGTTACTCCACTTACTTCAGAAGTGCCAGACTTTGTCATAGTCCCAGCACACATCCCTGTTCTGTCCCCCTGGTTCCTAAATGAGTGAAAACAAAAAATCACTTGTGAATTACCTCTTCCCCAGGATATGTTAGCATCCCCCTTAGTACTCTCGTTGGCTTGGCTTGGCTAGCAGTTTGGTCCCTTTGCTTGCCACCAACCTGAATGGGATGGTTCAGCATCACTGAGAGGCCACGGGGCTGAGATATGGTGGGGATTCATCTTGTGTTGTGCAATTCTCCCAACAGCGTCTACAAGACAACATCTTTGTGAGGAGTCTGGAGATAGAGAAGATTAACTCTTACATCACCTGAGTCAGCTCTGGAAAACTCTTTTGAGCTAAGAGAAGACAAAATCTTGTTTAGATTCCATGTAAATATTTGCATATCAATGTTTCACTTGAGCAGTGCTGGTGGCACAACCCTCAGTTTGCAATAATGTGGCATGCACAACAGCACAATTCCCAAGAAAATGCTGGATCTTGCACTTCAGGCCCACATTGTAGCTTTGGTGTGCACTGTCTGGAGAAGACAGTTGACCTGTACCAGTCTTCTATATCAAGAAAATTTCTATGACAAAGAAATAGAGCTATGGAAAACTGCTCTGGTGTTAAGTGAAGAGTACATAGGTAGGACATATCTCAAACTTTTATCATAGAATCATAGAACAGAATATCCTTGCCAAGTGATTCCCATATCAACATCTGCAGAGACCGAAATCTCCAACTCACATTCTTTGAGCTGTCAAAGCAGACCTCAGCATCCGGATGGAGTTATAATTATGCAGGATGAAGGATTTCACTTAATGGACTCTAGAGGAAGCCTGACTCAGGCAGAAGCAGCAGTATGATAAGTCAACCAGGGCAAAAGGTCTGATTGCTATTTCCCTTCCAGAGAATGGGAATAGTCATCTGGGCAGGGAGAAACACTTATTGTCCTGAGTCAGCCTGCAGATTTTCCCTGTAAAATACGTACCCAGCAAGAAAAGACAGATGTTTCATGTAAATCTGCCACAGGACAGAAATGCCGAGAAGGTACAGATGTACAGATAGGGATGGGGAGATGGAGGAAACTGCCTTTCCCCTGGAGGAGTACCAGGAAGGAGTTTTCATTAGTGCTTTGGATGCAGGAAATGCAAAGCCTGAGAACTATTAATAGAAATGGACTCATACATGGATGCTGTAGAAGAGTGGGCCTCCAGGAATGAGGAAGTAACAAATCATAGATCTACAGAGACAGTTTCACCCATGAGTGAAGCTACAAGAAATCGCTATCCATGCATGGGGGTTGGAACTAGATGATCTTTAGGTCCTTTCTAACCCTAACTATTCTATGACTCTATGATTCTATGTCCTTCCATCAGGAGCAATAGACCAGGCTCCTGCCATTCAGTTAACTTTGTAAACTCTCCCATTGCTTAATGTGTAGGGAAGAAGAAATAGATGCAATTTGGCTGTGGAAATGCCTATGAGAACATTTATCCAGAGTCCCTAAGGCTGATTAGGGTTCACACAGACAGGCTTTTCAAGAAAAGTGGCTGTCCTTGGGGAATGAAGAGAGTGACTCTGAACATGGGATCTGGATTTGGGGGGAGTAAAGGATGGCTTTTCAGGAGTCTTATCATGTGTGCCAAGGTCTTACTGACCCACATGTTTTCTACAGTGCTGTATGAATTTGCATGCTGACCATGAAAAGAATTTAATACAGGTTCTAAAAAATTGGTTCAACCCCCTTGCTTTGTCATTAATACCTCTGTACTCAGAAAGCTACCTCAGAAAGCCTCTTCAGCCAGAGACTAACCTTAGCTGAGTAACTCCAAGCTCCCCATGTAAACCCCTTTAATACTAGGCATGATAATGAGTGCCAAAACAGTAACGGCAGTTGCTAAGCGTGGTGGATGTAGATAACAAAGACTCCTCAGCAAAGACTGCTGGGGACTGTAACCCATGTGTGTGAGGCTCTGCTCATGTCAAGAGAGACTCACAATCACTTCAATAAAACAACAGCACCTCCTCCCCAGTGCCTAGTAAACTACAGCTGAGAAGAACCAACCAGCTCCATGACATGCTGTCTTTTCTCCCCAGCACTTCTTTTATCCCCTGCAAAACCCACTGCCACCAGGGTGACTGCAGCAATGCTACAGCCAAGCTGCTGGAAGCCACTGGGACACGCAGGGTTGTGAAGTCCTCAGCTGACTGCTGCAGACCGAGTACTGCTTACACCCATGAGCACTACTTACCGTTCCTTCTATACCAGCTCCTGGAGGCCCCAGCATTGCTCGGCTGCTCTGTGGCCAGCAGCAGCCCCCAGTGCTCCACGTCCCAGGCTTGCAGAGCCCCAGCCCCAGCACGGTGATGCAGCCCCACGTTCATGCAGTTCAAGGTGGTGGCTCTGTTCAACTGATGCAAGCTTGGTCTGCACCTTGCACTTTATCAGGAACCATCTCCACTTGTTAGAGCAGATCAATCAGCCCAGGACCCGGTGCCCTTCCCCAGCTCTCCTGGAAAGGTATCCCTGTGGCCCCCAGCCTGCCCTCCTCCTGCAGAAGGGCCAGGGGAAGCATACTGGTGCCCCTTCCTTTCCTTGAAAATACACATTTTCATTATCACTATTACTTTTAATTAGCACTATGCGGCAGCCTTAAGCCCTCCCAGCTGGAGGAAAGTTCTGCTCCTAAATGAACAATTAGAAGGTACACTGAGGGAATCTTTTTCTTATCTTCAGAAACGATTTTCTCAGCTGAGCTAAAAGCCACCTGGTTAAATAGAACTTCCTTGAAGGGGTATCTTCAGGCACTGCTCAAAGCCTGCAGGTCACCCTGGGATTCCTGCTGCATGAGTGGGCTACTGAAGTGGGGAACTTGAAATAGTGAACTTCAGCACTACTAATGAAGGGGTCTTAAAGCTTCTGCCCCACATCACTCGCTGAATGGCCTCCTCTTCCTCACCTGGTCACAATAATTGCCCTGAGAAAAATCAAAAGTTTTAATGCCCATCTCACTTGTGAAGCCCCCCGACATCGTTTAATTTGCTCAAGAGTTCAGGCCAAGGACACAAGATGAAGAGACAGAGCCCTATTAAATGCATAAGAAAACAGGCCCATATGAGGCATAATTACTAGAAATATGGTCTCTCAAACAAGCGCTTCTCAAACAGCAGCAGTGAGAAATCAAAAGGCCTCAAGAGGCGGCCTCAGCCATTTTCAAGTAAGTATTAAGATGGAGAGGTGAAGTGTCAGAAGGACACTGTCAAAAGGGCTGTCCCATGGGCCACCACCACCTCCCCAGCATCCCTGCACAGCACAGCAGCAACAGCGTCAAACCTTCAACTATTAAGAAGCTAAAACTTGTCAGTCAACACTGAGCAAAACACATCTATCGTCCCCCTCTCTAAGTCAGTCAGGGCTAAATTCTCTCGTTGCACTGCTCCCTAAGCACCCTAGGCATGGGCAGTCCTCTGGGAACTCACACCCTCAGGATGCCATCCCTGCCCCATAGAGGGCAGAACCCATTAAGGACAGCTGGGCAGGATGTTTCCCACCCATCCTTCCCAAATCCAGTCCTTTCATTGGATTATGGGACCAAGATTTTACAGGAGTTCAAGTACATGATAAAGCCCAAACGTCTAATGCACGTAAAAAGAACAGGTAAAGAAATAATGAAGTTCCCAACACAACTAATAGATTTCACTGCACAACTGCACTTTGCTGAATCCAAGAGGCACATTTTGCTCTTCCCCTCAGTTTCTCCATATCTCATCAAACAGTGCCAAAGCAGAAGCTGCCCAACAACACTGCATTTATCAGAATTCCCACCTGTATTTGGACTGCAAGACCTGCCTTCCAGAACCACTCTGAAAATCATGAAGTGCACAGAATGACAAGGCTTAAAGTAACACTAATCTCATCATTTCCACTCAAATCTGTAATCTTGTAAAACACTTGGTTCCTCATGCTCCCCTTTGCATCTCCCTTCTTCCTCACACTTCACAGCGACTAGCCCTTCTTCCCTCACAGCCCTTTTCTGAGCACTGAGTTGATTCCCTGTCAGTGACAGTCCTCGGTAGGTGTGAAATAAACTTCATTTATTTATTTAATAGCTTACACCTCCTGTAAACTTGGAAAGTTTACTTACCTTACAAAGGTGGGATATTACCTGCAGTAACCTGACATCTAATGGCCAACAGCAACAGATCCCTCGTCTGTCCCGGAGTGGAGAAGCAGAACCAGCCCTGGGAAGCCAAGTCCTTGGCACCAAGCTGGGTCCCACACTCCACACTCCTCACACCTCTCCTGGACAACTCCGAGCCCCAGCACTCCCTACCCATGCAGCGAGGCATCTATACTGAGGAACAGTGTTTTTTGTATCCATCACTTGCAATGCAGTGAAGATACCCACACCTTGCTCTTGCTGCTCCAAACGAGTGAAGGACACCAAGACTAAAATACTCCATAGCCTGACCCCCTTTCACTCCATCCCCTGTAGCCTGCAGGTAAGCGTGCCTCAGCTATGCCAAGCATCAGCGTTTCTCCCTGCGACCTACCATGCCATGGAGTTGAGCGAGCAGCCAACAGGAGGATCCCTACCTCACTCAGCCCATCCCCTCATGCTGTGTTCAAGCATTTACGCTGCTCTCCAACATCTGTCTCTGGAGAAGGGGAAGCGAATGCTTCCAGTGCCCAATGAGCCCAGATACCAATCAGACCACAATGCAACACGGGGGAGAAAAGGCCACAAAACAATTAATTCTTGGCTGCTTGTTTTAGCTCCAGGCAACGGAAGGTGCACGGCAAAGTGAGAGGAGACTGGAACAGACAGAGGCTGGGATCTGCTCCAAGAGCCCCCGGGGTGGCAGCGCTGGCTCCCAATCCCAGCAACATGGGGCTGCTCTCCAGCAGGTAAGGGCTCGGTCAGGCTGCCTGGGCACAGGGAACAAATACAGCTTCTCAGCCAAGTTTCTTTTGACTTTCCCATGTGAGAAGCTGCTCAGACAAAGAACAGGACTAAGCTATCAAATGATACCATCTCCTGTGACCAGATCGGACTGCAGCCTCCTCCACACCTTCATGGAAGACAACTTACAGAAGAGCCCCACAGCTGCAGGGGTTTATTTTATTCTTGGTGGGGTCTGTGATCCATCTGTCTGAATGGTTTTCCCTCTGACAAGACCTGCCCATGCCATGTGCCATCATCAGGACCACCGCAGTGATAGCAAGAGCAAGCATAGGTATCCACGCAAGGCAACACAAAAGACCTGGCTTGCCTTTTGAACTAAATCCCAGCAGTAAATCTACAGGTTAACTGTTCCAGTACAGGAATGTCTCTGATCTCACAGACTTCTGCCATCAAAAACACTTAAAACTCTGCTTTTACAGCAACAGAAGGATCTCTTAAAGCACCCACCAAGAAAATGATATTCAGCAAAGACCTTAAAAAGACTCATGGAAGCCCAGGAACATTCAGCAGTATTTCTTGATCCTGAAGCCAAGCAGGTCTGAATCCCTAAGGCAGAGAGGCTGCCAAGAAACCTCGCCTAGGAAGTTTCATCTCATCACTCAGGCTGTGTCACCCTTCTGCAGGTCCTTCCTCTGCCCTGCTCTCCCCTCTGTCTTGCCCAAGGCTGAGGTACCAGCTCTGCAAGTCAGACAAAGAACAAACCAATTTACAATACAAGCCTCTAATTTACAAACTCACCCCCACATCCCTCTGCTGCCAGGCAGGGAGAAGCAGCAGGCACCCTGCCATTGGCTTGCAGGCAAGGTTTTAACTGTGTGAGGAAATAAGGATAAGGAGATACCTTCAGGAAGCAAGACCTAGAGGAATCATCCAGCCTGGCCACCTGTGCATCAAAGAGATCAGAAAGGCCTTGGCTGGAGTAAAGATTACTTAGCAATAACTAAAAACATCACTGTTATCAGTGTTGCTCCCAGGCTGAAATTTGAAAACACAGCCCTGCACCAGCAACTAAGGAGAAAAACAACGGCTACTGCTGAATCCAAAACAGTGTCCAACTCCCTGATCCTTGCTAAAACACATGACTAAGAGCGCCATTCAGATGCTCCTTGAACTCTGACAGGCTTTGTGCTGTAACCGCTTTCCTGGAGTCTGTTTCAGTGAAGAATCTCTTCCTAATGTCCAACGGGCAGCTCCCCCACTCAGTTTCCTACCGTTTCTTTGTGTTCTACTGCTCGTCCCCAGAGAGAGGAAGAAAAAGCTGAACTTGAACCTGTCTCCAGCACCAGAAATGCTTGGCAATGTTTTCTTCTCAGCTGAGCTTCTTTTTCCTCTCACACATGTGCTCTGGTAGCAGCGACACACTGCCTGCTGGGCGACCATGTCTCTCAGAAGGTCAGACATCGTTTGCCCTCTACTTACCTCCCCCCAGCATACAGACATGGGGAGTTTCTGACCATCAGCTTACCCTAAATGGCCTTCCTCTCATTTTCAGTCTGATTCAGGTCTTTCCCTCTCAGTTATATACCATGAGCCAAAGAAGAGCAGAAGGCAGCTGGAACCTGGGCAGCCTTCATTCGATCTTTCAGCTTCAAGGGGACACAAATCCAGTCACCAAATCCTTGAAACCTGTCCAACCCATGACATTTGCATTTGGTAGACTCTGCAGCTTGCCTCTTGCCATAGATGTTGCAAGCGAGGCCTTTTCCAGGGCCCTCTGCAATGTGCACCTATGTACCCATTAATACATGATCTCCTCAGACCTCAACCAAACCTTCTCCTTGCCCCTAACATTTTAAGGGATGTGACAAGTTATTTCATAAACATTTCCTTTACTCTGCTGCCTAAATCATTTCCTGATGTGGGTGACACATTGCCTTGGATAATCCTATGGATGACTCTCCATCCTATTTAAAATATCTCTGGTAGCAACAGCAAATGCTAGCATTAAAAGATACATCTGGGAACAAGCTATTCAATTAAAATCCAATTTTAACACACCACAAAGTGGGAATGAGAAGGAAGATGAAAACTAACCCTGCATGACTGCATTTTTTCCAAGGACTACAGTTCTGGAAAACAAATCAGCTTATCAGTATTTTGCACTGAGGCACACATTATCCTTAAGATACAGCAAGAAGCAATGAGCACCTCTGGCAGCAAACCTCTGGCAACTGTGGAATGGCTGCTCTTTGCATGGTCACACGAGACGCAGAGTTTGATGCTCTGAGAGTGGAGCTGCAAACCAGTCCCCTTTTCTAAAAGGGAGGGATGATCTCAGCTGCAGCCACTGCCCTGCACTTGAATTGTGAGGCTCAAGGCCATGGCAGGCAGTTGTAGTCCTGCCCGAAAGCTGACGGCTCCAAATTCCCTGCAGAATCAAGGGCACAAGGGTATTTCATAGATGTGATCACAGCAGTAATTGCAGTGCCCACCCTCTGGTTTGCTGCAGACCAATGCCCTGAAGATTCTACCAAGAACTGGAACAGAGTATCCCCTGAGTCTCCCCGCAGCCCCTGAAGGCAGGAAAATCCTGTGTCTGCCTGTGCTAGTCATAAGATGAGCTTTCTAGTAGCAGCCTGAGTCAGAGGACAATCCTTGGGGCAGTCCTGAGTCTAAGATCCTCTGATGAGAAAGGAGCTGATGCACTGTGGACTGTCAAATCACTGGTGCTGGGGTCCAAGATGACAGTGATTGATTTTCTTTTTAATCATAAGCTGCAGTTGGCAGAATGACCAGTCACAGCCACAGCTCAGGCTACGTACCGAGCACTGCTGGCATTGTGAGCTTCTAGCACAAAAGAGATGCGGCACAAGCCAGGAACTTGCATGTCTGTATGGCAAGGAACACAAGGAACAGCAGCAGCTTTAAAGGATGAAGGAAATCCAGACACAAGGACGCTGCTCAACAACCACCCCAGAAAGATGCAAGGCAGAAGGCACCAGAACATACAGCGGGGCAGCCATCCGGTGACCCCATTTACCACAGATCACAGACCTTAAATGCAACAAAATCTCAGAGAAGTAGTAATGAAAAATGAAAACAAAGCTAAAAGGAAGAGCAGGAAACACTGCCAGAGCAAGCAAACCCACCACCTGCCAGCCACACAGGCGAGCTTCTCACCCACTGCAGCTCCTTACATTGCCCTGCACATGCAAAATGTGCCTAAAGAAACCCTTGGGGTTAAGGTACTTTTGGCCCTGACCTCTTCTTGCCTTTCAGCCACCTTCAATAGCATTTCTGGGAGATCACCACAAGAAGCATGTCTGCTTTAGCACAATTTGTGTCAAGTGTTTCATTTACAAACATCTGTTTAATATCAGTTTCCATTATTTGGCAGACTCATTTACTACTTCTTTAAAATCTCATTCGTATTATTAAAGTATGGGGGAAAGAAAAATCCCACTTTTAAGGCCAAGGTGCACTATCCCATTCTTATCTTGCACATCAGCTTTCACTCAGCTGCCCTATGAGTGCCGGGAAGCAGGAGGGGGGTGTCCCAGTGTGCTGCCCATGTCCCACCTCTGGGCAAAGCTTCCCGAGCAGCACAGCAGGCTGGAAAGGAGCAGTGCTCTGCCCAAACCTGCAGAAGCCCCAGGGCTCCTTCCATCTTGCCCTGGCACTGGGGGATGCACAGTTACAATCATGCACTTCGGGTTTCTAGGGTCACATCCAAGCCTGTGTCAGTTCAGCAGGTTCACAACACTTGGATGGGAAGTAAAACCCAACAACTTCAGGTTCAACTAC